>JASAMW010001967.1:0-14941 GCA_030247985.1 Epsilonema sp. ZAB3_2 | reverse complement strand
GTTTGCTTCCTCTTCGTCGACTAAGGCTTATGGCCACGCCTGCTCCACTACAAGCTGACGCACTCTTGCCACCGTAAGCGGAAGTTCGCACTCGCTGTTCTCCTTGTAAGGCTAAGTCGCTGCTTTGCGTTCTAGTCATGCGCGCCCTCCGTTCTGGTCAGCAGCGATTAGTCTTACACGACTATACTGTGGGTAAGGCGGACGAACGGCATGAAAAACTGCTTGAAAGAGTTGAAAAGACTAGTCTGGTTTTTTTTTACTTGTGTCCGGCGTTGCCCCATAGTACCCTATGTTGGGCGCATTTTCTTTGCTTCTCAATGCTTTCCATGTCTCGTAGCACCAATAAGTATGCATATACTATGTACTGCTACTAGCGCAATAAATATACTACTAGCATGTGTATGAAACAAAACATCTAATCTTTTATTTGCGATTTTTAGAAACAAACAGTTACAGTACCTTCATGGGATGGATGGAGGGAACAGCTTTTAAAGCATGAGCAACAAATTCACGAAGGAATTGTTTTGTTGCATTGAATTGCACGGCAGGCACAAGTGAAAAAGTCACGGCATACACAACATTCTCAGTTTCAATGTGGCAATGACATTCATGAGTATAATTGCAAATCGATATCGATTGCTCACGGTAAATCTCAGATCATTATGCACGCATACAATAAAATCACAGATGAAAACAAACAAACAAACAAACATAAACAGCAAGCAAAGCATTCACACACACCCAATAAAAAGGCACTGAGTAAAATTATGGCCAGGAAACTCATCACACACAAACAGGCATCTTCAATGGCATTATTTGGCGGCAGCTACAGTACATAGGTACTACGCATACACACACAGTACACATTCATATCACATGCAATACTGTACATTGCCTTTTGGAACGATTGCACATAGGCAGAAGAAGAATCTGTGTTGTTAGTTGTTCAGCCTCCAATAAAGCTGTCTTTCCTATTTGTTAAATTAACTGTAGAGTACCTACTGCAGAGTACTGTAGAGTATTTATTATTTACTGTAGAGTATTTACTGTAGGTACCCCTGCATATGCATATAAGTACTCTAAACTACATATTACGTACCTAAAGGGGAAGTTGTGTGACTGAGGTCATCCGAGAGTGTAGTCAAATGGCTAAGGCGCTCGCCTGGAACGCGAGAGTTCCAGGGTTCGATTCCCTGCTGGCACAGCTGGTAAATTTTCCTTCTCGATTCATGGCTTTTGCGGAGGGGGTGACACAGTAATCGTTGTCGTGGCTCCCTGTTGATCCGGTGTCATTTTGTGCTGATCAGTTGAAAAGACGGATAAATTCGTTGCGGGCACAGTTCTGTACAAACCCGCAGCAGTAGCGGTACCCGACACGGTAGGATTCTGACTGTACAGCGATGCTGCAGATTTGGCGCTCGCTACCGTCGCTTGTTTCTCGATGGAAACCTTAAAATTAGCAAGAACGCAGCACGATTGAAGAGAAAGAAGATCAACTTTCATATGGAATAGGGTACTTACTACAAGGTCAGAAAGTAAAGAAGAATGCTTGCGATCAGGCAATAAATTTATCAGTAGCCATCTACACAGCTATTAATAATGGATATGTAATGGCTAACGGATTAGGTAACATACGTATACGTATGGTTGGTGTTTACAGGATCTGGTGCCAATGAATGGGACAAGACTACTAATCATGCTGGCCTTGGGGAGGGCGGAGGAGGGTTAAAATTGGACTGGAAAGCCCCAACACGGTGGTGGCGTTATTTATGGACTCTGCAACCTAACAACGCATACTGAAACAGCAACTTTCCCAGTTTACCCGTACCATATTTTAAAACGTACGGTACCTTCTTCTTTCTTCGGCTCCACCAGGCCACCAAAACCGATTGCTTTTCCTGCGAAGAATGCCGCCGATGTTTCCCCCCGTCTTTCTCTCTTCGTTTCCTCTCCCTCTCCTTCAATCGAGCCAGCAGAACTTCGTCAGGTTGCAGACTATTCGCCACGATCCTCACCGTCAACCTAAACGCATACAAAATAGGGAAATTCAGAGAAATCTAACCGCCACCTTCGTGGCTCAGTGGCAGATGGCGCAACTTCGGGTAACGGGCGGCGGAGTTCGAATCCTACTGCTGCCAAATCACCGAAAACGAATACACCAGTAATAACAAATAGGGAAATTCAGAGAACTCCCACCGCCACCTCCGTGGCTCAGTGGTAGATTGCGCAACTTATGGTGACGGGCGGCGGGGTTCGAATTCTACAGCCCCCAAGAAAGCAACTGGTCCACACACCTAAATAGGGAAATTGGGAGAAATCCCACCGCCACCTCCGTGGCTTAGTGGTAGATGGTGCAATTTTTGGCATGGGACGCGGGGATAAAAGCCTACAAGCCCCCAGAACGCAACTGGTCCATATAGGGTAATATGGGTAAACCCAGGCCACCTAAAACTCCTCGAACCACTAAGAGGGGAGACCAAGAAATCGATTGATATCACATTTGTCTCAATCGGTCCGGTCCATCGGTTGCCGAGATATTCATCCCTGAAACTTAGGCGGTCAGATTTTCCCATGGCCGGATTTACCCCCTGCTACCCTACCTCGGCAGAAGGGCGAGAAAGGTGACGAAGGCGAGAACCAGCCAATAGCAGGCGCCCGACATCATCTTCTGAGCGACGCCATTGGGTGAATCCGGCACCTGGAAATCCGGATCCACGATCGAGTTGTAGATCAGTGCGAACGCGTAGTACAGCACGATACTCAGCAGGATACTGGCGAAGATCGGCCACGTCTGTCAAGTGGAAAGAAAAAACTATTTTTTTACGTAGATAAGTAGCATCGAACTGCTTCGATGACACTAAGTAGAATATTGGAGTAAATCGGCCACAGAAAGCAAGACATGAAGATCTGCCAGATCACGATCAAACTGCTCTGATACACAACTGATTTCTTTACATAAATCTTTGAAACATTAGCGGGAATTTCTGGTATGGCAAAGGAACGCGTTGTTACAGCATGTACGTACTGACTGACACTGAACAGAATACTGGGAAAAATTGGCGTCTGTAAGATAGAAAGATAGCAAGCACGTCGTAAAGAGTAATTCCAGTAAGGACAAGACTAAACTGCTTTCGATAGATGACTGATTTCTTATATAAACCTTTGAAACATTAGCTCGTTTTCTGGCATGGCAAAGGAACGCGCAGTACACCAGTTTGAAGCACTTGTTAATTTTGGTCAACTTGGATTGGCTGAACGAGAGCGTTTGAACACATAATACGAAAGGTACGAGTCGATATAACCCTCTTGAAACATTAGGTCATAATCCACCAAATGTGATAAAAGCGCGCTACACACGTGGTGAGCAAACTCCCGGGGTTCCCAAAGTGAACTCACGGTGAATTCACAGTCCTCCCTATGCTTCATCGCATACTTATCGGGGAATTCCCCGGGAGTTTCTCGACACGTGTGTGGCGCATTAATGATCGACCTCGAACAATAAAATTAATAAACAAAAAACAAGGCATTACCCAAGATTTTGTTTCGACGGCGATATGCGCGGTATTGACAAAGACGACACACGAGAAAACTGTGAAGCCGAACATCCACAAACCCGTGTCAGAGTCCTGATAGGTCTAAAAATTGTAATGTACTGCGTACGTATGGCAATAGCGTCCGAGGCCAGTAGTGTACGTACGTAAACTAGGTCAAGGTAAGTAAGGCAAGTTTAGCCAATCTGTCCCTTGACCGGTACCTGGTGGTGTGCCTAAGTCCACAGCTGTGTCCGAGGGTAGCGGGTTCGATTCCCGTTCGGTCCTATTTTTCTCCCCCCTTTTCGGGGCCCGGCTATCGCCATACGGAACGCGGCACGTCACAAAATGAATAGGGTACTATGGGATAAACCCGGTTGGGGTGGGGTAAACCCGGCCACCCACTCAGAAAGAACGGCCTTCGATAGTAGGTGGCCGGATTTAGCCCATTGTACCCTACACAAGAACGTTAGCGCTAATTCGATCAAGAATTTCTCGTACCCAGTAAGCGACATAGAAGATCACCAAGCTTTGCCACGTAGCATCAGCCATGTTTATCCAAAACGAGTACGATTTGTAGAGCTAAACAAAACATCAAACGTTAGCCTACAACAACTGCGTAAGAAACAGATTCCTTTCCTAAATGTTTTGAAACCTCACCTTTCCAAGTCGACCCACAGTGTACAGCTTCGGCTGATCCATCAACAAGTGATCTTTCGCCGACTGATCAAAGATACCGACCAACAGCGGTGGTAAACTGGTAAATACCAGATTGTACAGGGTCAGATACCAGGGATCAGCCACGTTTTGAGCAGTGAAACCGCAGAAGATTTGGTACCAGAAGAGGAGAAATACAAAGAGCTGTAAGCAAAGAAGAAATTCAAATAGGGTACAGGGGGGTAAACTCGGCCATGGGGTAAATCCGACCACCTAAGTTTCAGGGCTGCATAACACAGCAACCAATCGGTTCCATAAACTCTCTTCTTTCCAATGAGCTATTTGGTTCATCATTTGCTGAAACAAGTTCAGAGGAGCGTGGGTGGCCGGGCTTACCCCACATTACAATACATTAACAAAAAACGACACACGACTGGAAATATCCACGGAACAAAACATTCCTTGATAATGCCAGATTTGCCCCGTGTTACCAAACTGGTGTTTTGCCTGGTGTTGTTCTTACAGCGTTCTTGTAGAAAAAGTAGAGCACGATCCTCGCCAATCTATCATAGCACCAGTGACCGTGGACCAGGAGCAATCTCTTCAAAAACCTGCAAATAACAACATTTCATCTACAGTCCCCGTGGCTCAGTGGTTGTTCGATTCCCATGCTTTTCCAGCTCGAACCCCCATGACTCAGTGACAAGTTTTCAAGACACAATCGAGTCGAAGCGAGTTCGATGCCCACCTGAAGCGGGGCACGGCAAAAACAGAGTCCATCCCCCACACACGCACAGCTCAACCCCGAGTATCCTCATGGCTCAGTGGCAAGTTTTCACGACACAATCAAGTCGAAGCGAGTTGAGTTCGATTCCCACCTGAAGCGTGGCACGACAAAGTCGAAACCATTCCCCGTTCAAATCCCCTTTTTTCCTCCCCCACCTCCACACCACCCTCATGGCTCAGTGGTATGTTTGAAAGGCACAAAACACACACCGGCGCGAGTTCGCGGCCCACCTGAAAATCGCGCACGACAAAGTCAGAAAACCATTCTCCCGTTCAAATCCCCCATTATCCTCCCCCACACTCATGGCTCAGTTGCATTTCAACTTCCCCTTTATCCTCCCCCCACCCTCATGGCTCAGTGGCCCGCCACAGACGTGCTCCGAGTTTGCTCCGAGCGAGTTCGCTCCGAGATCTCTCCGAATTCGCAGCGAATTCGGAGCCTAATTCGGCTGTTCACACGTAATCATTTTCCCTCCGTACAAACTCGGCGAGTTTTTTCGGTCGTTCACACGTAATATTTTTTGCAGCAATAAAACACGGCGCGCTTCGTTCCACACACGGAGAAAGAGAAAGCATGCAACTTGCCCGCGCCGCGCGCTGTCCGCTGCTGATAGCCAACACGCCACACACAAATGAAACAACAAGCGCAGCGCTCCCTCTCTCTGTCTTCGGGAACGGGAAAAGGAGCGAGAAGAGAGCGGACAGCGCAGCGCAATGATAATGATATACTGTGTTTGTTGCGTTCGCCTGCTGCTTGCTGTTCCTTGAACAAAGGAGAGACCTGCGATGACTTCTCTCTCTCCTCATATTATGCTTGCGTACATTGCACTGCAGGTTCTGTGCGGTCTATTATGATTATAATGCCATACGCGCCGCATCGTAAATTACTGCTCTGTTTCCAACTTTTTCGCTCCGAGATTCCTCCGAGAAGGCTCCGAGATGGCTTCGAGAAGGCTCCGAATTCGGAGGAAACTCGGTGGTTCACACGTCTCCGAGTTTGAAACTTGGCAGTTCACACGGACGTTTGGAAAAACGGAGCGAGTTCGGAGCAAACTCGGAGGATTTACATGTTGAAGCATAGTCAGGGCTCCGAATTCGGAGCGAATTCGGAGTTCACGTCTGTGGCGGGCCACTGACAAGTCTTCAAGCCACAAACACCCAACCCGGAGTGAGTTCGATTCCCACCTGAAGCGGGGCAGGGCGAAGTCTGAGGCCATCACGGCCTGCATGCCCTCCTGTCCGTTGATGCCGACGCCGACGTCCGCCGACTGGATCATGCTCACGTCGTTCGCCCCGTCCCCGATCGCCAGCGTCTTCGCCACCAGCTTCTCCTTCACCATCTTCACCATGTTCGACTGCAAAGAAAGAAAGAAGAAGCACGGCTCGGTTTAGGGTACTGTGGGGTAAACCCGGACACGGGGGTAAACCCGGACACTCAGCAACTTCACCATATTCGACTGGAAACAAAAGAGATTAGAAAGAATCACGGCTCGTCCATCATACATCCGTAAAGTCCGTAAAAACGTCCGAAGTACCTAGGAGTACACGGACCCGCAAACGACCCATGTACTCCTAGACACGTCGGACGTTTACGGTCGTTACGGATTTACGGAAGGACGGACGGACGCATTTTTACGGATGATGGCGCGTTCACCAGACGTCCGTAACGTCCGTCTTTCCGTTCGTCAACCCATATGTCCGTCCGTCCGTCAACCCATATGGGTTGACGAATGGACAGACGGACGAACACTTATGGGTTGACGAACGGATGGACGGACGTCTGGTGAACGCGCCATGAACTTATCTATCGTGAACGAGCCGTAATACCGAATAGGAAGAGCTACCCAACTCTACTCGCCTCCACTCACCTTTTGCAGCGGCGTAGCTCGACAGCACAGCACGGCGTTGCAGCGCGAGACCAAGTCTACGAATCGCTCGTCGGGGCGGGGCGAGAGACAGTAGGCCATGGTCGGGCCGTCGATCACCAGCCCCACCTTGCGACGTCGACCCCCACCCAGCTCCGCGTGCATCTGGGCGCGGATCAACTGGGAAAGATGATGCTCCAGCTTCTCGCTAGTCTCCGCCTGCAGAAAGCACACATACGGTATGTAGGGCACTATGGGGTAAACCCGGACACCTACAGTACGGATCTGCACTAACTAACACCACACAAAAAATAACTCGCCAACTAAGACATCCTGAAAGAATCTGTCAACACCTCCACGGCTAATTTTCAGCGGGATTTCCAAATCAAAAAACCGTTTGATTCTATCTGCTCTCAGTGTCGAGATATCGCCGATTTCCTTATGTACTGAAATCGCCAAAATGGGCGTCGACCATTGGGCAATTCTACACCTCGCAAACGCCCGAAAAATCAAAAGTGGTAGAAATATGCATATGTGATGAAAACAATAAAAATGGGCATCGGGCGTACAGGGTCGTGGGGTGTCGTGGTTTGCGTGGTTTAGCATCTGCCAAATGTCGACGCGATTTCAGTACATAAGGAAATCGGCGATATCTCGACACTGAGAGCAGATAGAATCAAACGTTTTTTGATTTGGAAATCCCGCTGAAAATTAGCCGTGGAGGTGTTGACAGATTCTTTCAGGATGTCTTCGTTGGCGAGTTATTTTTTGTGTGGTGTTAGTTAGTGCAGATCCGTACTGTAAGCTTTCCTGAAATTGCCGCCTCAGCAAATGATGAACATGTAATAGCTCATTTGAAAGAGGAGAGTTCCAGGAATCGATTGGTAAAATACTTGTCTCAATCGGTCGTATTATGGCTGCTGAGATATAATAGGTGTCCGGGTTTACCCCACAGTACCCTACACCACCAAATTGTATGTATGGGCTCTTGGTATAATTCTACTAGGGTAGGGTACTGTGGGGTAAACCCGGCCACCTAAGCTCCTTTGAACTTGCTGTTTCGGCAAATGATGAACCAACTAGCTCATTAGAAAGAGCAGAGTTCAAGGAATCGACTGATATAATATTGTATCTCAATCAGTCAATTGGTTGCTGAGATATGCAGCAATGAAAGTTATGTAGGTGGCCGAATTTTCCCATGGCAGAATCTACCGTATTGTACCCTACACCACCATTTGCACGCGGCACTGGCTCTTGGTTTGGTACTTACTGGTAGATGAATAAACTACCTCACTCCTCGCACTGATTTGCATGAGTTCCATGCCACTGGAGAACAATCTACACGCGTAGGCGATATTCACCGCAGTTTCTACCTTGTCACCTGCAAACCAGAAAAATGCACCAACAACTTCCAAAAGTGAGTGGAGGCGAGTAGAGTTGGGTAGCTCTTCCTATTCGGTATTACGGCTCGTTCACGATAGATAAGTTCATGGCGTGTTCACCAGTTTTCCGTCCCATCCGTTCGTCAACCCATAAGTGTTCGTCCGTCTGTCCATTCGTCAACCCGTATGGGTTGAAACGGGACGGATGGACATAAGGGGAGACGAAAAAGGTAGGAACGTTACCGACGTATGCGTGAACGCGCCATCATGCATAAATAGTGCGTCCGACCGTCCTTCCGTAAATCCGTAACGACCGTAAACGTTCGAGCATGTCTAGGAGTACATGGGTCGATTGCGGGTACCGTGTTACTCCTAGGTACTTCGGACGTTTTTACGGACTTTACGGATGTATGATGGACGAGCCGTGATTCTTTCTCCGGTATTCTCTTTTGTTTCCAGTCGAATATGGTGAAGTTGCTGAGTGTCCGGGGTTTACCCCCGTGTCCGGGTTTACCCCACAGTACCCTAAACCGAGCCGTGCTTCTTCTTTCTTTCTTTGCAGTCGAACATGGTGAAGATGGTCAAGGAGAAGGTGGTGGCGGAGACGCTGGCGATCGGGGACGGGGCGAACGACGTGAGCATGATCCAGTCGGCGGACGTCGGCGTCGGCATCAACGGACAGGAGGGCATGCAGGCCGTGATGGCCTCAGACTTCGCCTCTGCCCCGCTTCAGGTGGGAATCGAACTCACTCCGGGTTGGGTGTTTGTGGCTTGAAGACTTGTCAGTGGCCCGCCACAGACGTGAACTCAGAATTCGCTCCGAATTCCGGAGCCCTGACTATGCTTCAACATGTAAATCCTCCGAGTTTGCTCCGAACTCGCTCCCTTTTTCCCAAACGTCCGTGTGAACTGCCAAGTTTTGGAACTCGGAGACGTGTCAACCACCGAGTTTCCTCCGAATTCGGAGCCCTTCTCGAAGCCATCTCGGAGCCTTCTCGGAGGAATCTCGGAGCGAAAAAGTTGGAAACAGAGCAGTAATTTACGATGCGGCGCGTATGGCATTATAATCATAATAGACCGCACAGAACCTGCAGTGCAATGTACGCAAGCATAATATGAGGAGAGAGAGAAGTCATCGCAGGTCTCTCCTTTGTTCAAGGAACAGCAAGCAGCAGGCGAACGCAACAAACACAGTATATCATTATCATTGCGCTGCGCTGTCCGCTCTCTTCTCGCTCCTTTCCCGTTCCCGAAGACAGAGAGAGGGAGCGCTGCGCTTGTTGTTTCATTTGTGTGTGGCGTGTTGGCTATCAGCACCGCGGACAGCGCGCGGCGCGGGCAAGTTGCATGCTTTCTCTTTCTCCGTGTGTGGAACGAAGCGCGCCGTGTTTTATTGCTGCAAAAAATATTACGTGTGAACGACCCAAAACCCTCGCCGAGTTTGTACGGAGGGAAAATGATTACGTGTGAACAGCCGAATTAGGCTCCGAATTCGCTGCGAATTCGGAGAGATCTCGGAGCGAACTCGCTCGGAGCAAACTCGGAGCACGTCTGTGGCGGGCCACTGAGCCATGAGGGTGGGGGGAGGATAAAGGGGAAGTTGAAATGCAACTGAGCCATGAGGGTGGGGGAGGATAAAGGGGGATTTGAACGGGAGAATGGTTTTCTGACTTTGTCGTGCCCCATTTTCAGGTGGGAATCGAACTCGCTCCGGTTTGTGTTTTGTGCCTTGAAAACATACCACTGAGCCATGAGGGTGGTTTGGAGGTGGGGGAGGAAAAAAGGGGATTTGAACGGGGAATGGTTTCGACTTTGTCGTGCCACGCTTCAGGTGGGAATCGAACTCAACTCGCTTCGACTTGATTGTGTCGTGAAAACTTGCCACTGAGCCATGAGGATACTTGGGGTTGAGCTGTGCGTGTGTGGGGGATGGACTCTGTTTTTGCCGTGCCCCGCTTCAGGTGGGCATCGAACTCGCTTCGACTCGATTGTGTCTTGAAAACTTGTCACTGAGTCATGGGGGTTCGAGCTGAAAAGCATGGGAATCGAACAACCACTGAGCCACGGGGACTGTAGATGAAATGTTGTTATTTGCAGGTTTTTGAAGAGATTGCTCCTGGTCCACGGTCACTGGTGCTATGATAGATTGGCGAGGATCGTGCTCTACTTTTTCTACAAGAACGCTGTAAGAACAACACCAGGCAAAACACCAGTTTGGTAACACGGGGCAAATCTGGCATTATCAAGGAATGTTTTGTTCCGTGGATATTTCCAGTCGTTTGTCGTTTTTTGTTCATGTATGGTACTGTGGGGTAAGCCCGGCCACCCACGCTCCTCTGAACTTGTTTCAGCAAATGATGAACCAAATAGCTCATTGGAAAGAAGAGAGTTTATGGAACCGATTGGTTGCTGTGTTATGCAGCCCTGAAACTTAGGTGGTCGGATTTACCCCATGGCCGAGTTTACCCCCCTGTACCCTATTTGAATTTCTTCTTTGCTTACAGCTCTTTGTATTTCTCCTCTTCTGGTACCAAATCTTCTGCGGTTTCACTGCTCAAAACGTGGCTGATCCCTGGTATCTGACCCTGTACAATCTGGTATTTACCAGTTTACCACCGCTGTTGGTCGGTATCTTTGATCAGTCGGCGAAAGATCACTTGTTGATGGATCAGCCGAAGCTGTACACTGTGGGTCGACTTGGAAAGGTGAGGTTTCAAAACATTTAGGAAAGGAATCTGTTTCTTACGCAGTTGTTGTAGGCTAACGTTTGATGTTTTGTTTAGCTCTACAAATCGTACTCGTTTTGGATAAACATGGCTGATGCTACGTGGCAAAGCTTGGTGATCTTCTATGTCGCTTACTGGGTACGAGAAATTCTTGATCGAATTAGCGCTAACGTTCTTGTGTAGGGTACAATGGGCTAAATCCGGCCACCTACTATCGAAGGCCGTTCTTTCTGAGTGGGTGGCCGGGTTTACCCCACCCCAACCGGGTTTATCCCATAGTACCCTATTCATTTTGTGACGTGCCGCGTTCCGTATGGCGATAGCCGGGCCCCGAAAAGGGGGGAGAAAAATAGGACCGAACGGGAATCGAACCCGCTACCCTCGGACACAGCTGTGGACTTAGGCACACCACCAGGTACCGGTCAAGGGACAGATTGGCTAAACTTGCCTTACTTACCTTGACCTAGTTTACGTACGTACACTACTGGCCTCGGACGCTATTGCCATACGTACGCAGTACATTACAATTTTTAGACCTATCAGGACTCTGACACGGGTTTGTGGATGTTCGGCTTCACAGTTTTCTCGTGTGTCGTCTTTGTCAATACCGCGCATATCGCCGTCGAAACAAAATCTTGGGTAATGCCTTGTTTTTTGTTTATTAATTTTATTGTTCGAGGTCGATCATTAATGCGCCACACACGTGTCGAGAAACTCCCGGGGAATTCCCCATAAGTATGCGATGAAGCATAGGGAGGACTGTGAATTCACCGTGAGTTCACTTTGGGAACCCCGGGAGTTTGCTCACCACGTGTGTAGCGCGCTTTTATCACATTTGGTGGATTATGACCTAATGTTTCAAGAGGGTTATATCGACTCGTACCTTTCGTATTATGTGTTCAAACGCTCTCGTTCAGCCAATCCAAGTTGACCAAAATTAACAAGTGCTTCAAACTGGTGTACTGCGCGTTCCTTTGCCATGCCAGAAAACGAGCTAATGTTTCAAAGGTTTATATAAGAAATCAGTCATCTATCGAAAGCAGTTTAGTCTTGTCCTTACTGGAATTACTCTTTACGACGTGCTTGCTATCTTTCTATCTTACAGACGCCAATTTTTCCCAGTATTCTGTTCAGTGTCAGTCAGTACGTACATGCTGTAACAACGCGTTCCTTTGCCATACCAGAAATTCCCCTAATGTTTCAAAGATTTATGTAAAGAAATCAGTTGTGTATCAGAGCAGTTTGATCGTGATCTGGCAGATCTTCATGTCTTGCTTTCTGTGGCCGATTTACTCCAATATTCTACTTAGTGTCATCGAAGCAGTTCGATGCTACTTATCTACGTAAAAAAATAGTTTTTTCTTTCCACTTGACAGACGTGGCCGATCTTCGCCAGTATCCTGCTGAGTATCGTGCTGTACTACGCGTTCGCACTGATCTACAACTCGATCGTGGATCCGGATTTCCAGGTGCCGGATTCACCCAATGGCGTCGCTCAGAAGATGATGTCGGGCGCCTGCTATTGGCTGGTTCTCGCCTTCGTCACCTTTCTCGCCCTTCTGCCGAGGTAGGGTAGCAGGGGGTAAATCCGGCCATGGGAAAATCTGACCGCCTAAGTTTCAGGGATGAATATCTCGGCAACCGATGGACCGGACCGATTGAGACAAATGTGATATCAATCGATTTCTTGGTCTCCCCTCTTAGTGGTTCGAGGAGTTTTAGGTGGCCTGGGTTTACCCATATTACCCTATATGGACCAGTTGCGTTCTGGGGGCTTGTAGGCTTTTATCCCCGCGTCCGATGCCAAAAATTGCACCATCTACCACTAAGCCACGGAGGTGGCGGTGGGATTTCTCCCAATTTCCCTATTTAGGTGTGTGGACCAGTTGCTTTCTTGGGGGCTGTAGAATTCGAACCCCGCCGCCCGTCACCATAAGTTGCGCAATCTACCACTGAGCCACGGAGGTGGCGGTGGGAGTTCTCTGAATTTCCCTATTTGTTATTACTGGTGTATTCGTTTTCGGTGATTTGGCAGCAGTAGGATTCGAACTCCGCCGCCCGTTACCCGAAGTTGCGCCATCTGCCACTGAGCCACGAAGGTGGCGGTTAGATTTCTCTGAATTTCCCTATTTTGTATGCGTTTAGGTTGACGGTGAGGATCGTGGCGAATAGTCTGCAACCTGACGAAGTTCTGCTGGCTCGATTGAAGGAGAGGGAGAGGAAACGAAGAGAGAAAGACGGGGGGAAACATCGGCGGCATTCTTCGCAGGAAAAGCAATCGGTTTTGGTGGCCTGGTGGAGCCGAAGAAAGAAGAAGGTACCGTACGTTTTAAAATATGGTACGGGTAAACTGGGAAAGTTGCTGTTTCAGTATGCGTTGTTAGGTTGCAGAGTCCATAAATAACGCCACCACCGTGTTGGGGCTTTCCAGTCCAATTTTAACCCTCCTCCGCCCTCCCCAAGGCCAGCATGATTAGTAGTCTTGTCCCATTCATTGGCACCAGATCCTGTAAACACCAACCATACGTATACGTATGTTACCTAATCCGTTAGCCATTACATATCCATTATTAATAGCTGTGTAGATGGCTACTGATAAATTTATTGCCTGATCGCAAGCATTCTTCTTTACTTTCTGACCTTGTAGTAAGTACCCTATTCCATATGAAAGTTGATCTTCTTTCTCTTCAATCGTGCTGCGTTCTTGCTAATTTTAAGGTTTCCATCGAGAAACAAGCGACGGTAGCGAGCGCCAAATCTGCAGCATCGCTGTACAGTCAGAATCCTACCGTGTCGGGTACCGCTACTGCTGCGGGTTTGTACAGAACTGTGCCCGCAACGAATTTATCCGTCTTTTCAACTGATCAGCACAAAATGACACCGGATCAACAGGGAGCCACGACAACGATTACTGTGTCACCCCCTCCGCAAAAGCCATGAATCGAGAAGGAAAATTTACCAGCTGTGCCAGCAGGGAATCGAACCCTGGAACTCTCGCGTTCCAGGCGAGCGCCTTAGCCATTTGACTACACTCTCGGATGACCTCAGTCACACAACTTCCCCTTTAGGTACGTAATATGTAGTTTAGAGTACTTATATGCATATGCAGGGGTACCTACAGTAAATACTCTACAGTAAATAATAAATACTCTACAGTACTCTGCAGTAGGTACTCTACAGTTAATTTAACAAATAGGAAAGACAGCTTTATTGGAGGCTGAACAACTAACAACACAGATTCTTCTTCTGCCTATGTGCAATCGTTCCAAAAGGCAATGTACAGTATTGCATGTGATATGAATGTGTACTGTGTGTGTATGCGTAGTACCTATGTACTGTAGCTGCCGCCAAATAATGCCATTGAAGATGCCTGTTTGTGTGTGATGAGTTTCCTGGCCATAATTTTACTCAGTGCCTTTTTATTGGGTGTGTGTGAATGCTTTGCTTGCTGTTTATGTTTGTTTGTTTGTTTGTTTTCATCTGTGATTTTATTGTATGCGTGCATAATGATCTGAGATTTACCGTGAGCAATCGATATCGATTTGCAATTATACTCATGGAATGTCATTGCCACATTGAAACTGAAAATGTTGTGTTAGCACTAACTTTTTCACTTGTGCCTGCCGTGCAATTCAATGCAACAAAAAACAATTCCTTCGTGAATTTGTTGCTCATGCTTTTAAAAGCTGTTCGTTGCCATCATCCATGAAGGTACTGTAACTGTTTGTTTCTAAAAATCGCAAATAAAAGATTAGATGTTTTGTTTCATACACATGCTAGTAGTATATTTATTGCGCTCCATCAGTACATAGTATATGCATACTTATTAGGTGCTACGAGACATGGAAAGCATTGAGAGGAAAAATAGGCCGGCAACATCGGGTACTATGGGGCAACACCGAACACCAGTAAAAAAAACCAGACTCAGTCTTTTCAACTCTTTCAAGCAGTTTTTCATGCCGTTCGTCCGCCTTACCCACAGTATAGTCGTGTAA
>JASAMW010001966.1:0-13670 GCA_030247985.1 Epsilonema sp. ZAB3_2 | reverse complement strand
TTTTAAAGACCGAAAAAGGGCTGAACAATTTTATTACTGATACCATGTATCCCTTAAACCGGGCTCGGCGATTGCATTGGTACCACTTTTATGCAAATTCGATACCTCTGTGCTGAGATATAGGCATCTGAAATTTCGCTGTCCCCCTAATTTCTAAGGTTAGCCAAAGGATGATGGAATAGACTTTTTCAAAATTTCTTTTTGCAAACTATATCAGCGAAATATGTAGTTTCACGTGGTGCCATTTTTATGCAAATTTATGGCTTCTGGATGGAGCTATTCACATTTGAAAAATGCATAATATAGGCATGAAGGAAAAATTTTCCTCAAATCAGCTCATCTTCACAGGTATAGGGTAGTTTTTTACGCTGAATCGAATGAGGCAACTCACAGTGCGCTAAAGTTAACCCTTCGCGAGTTATAACGCAAAAAATGTGAAAAATTACTTATAAAACTGCACTATTTTGCATTTTACCATGTGAATTAGGCATTAATCATGATATACTAGTAAATGGTTGATAGAGCATCTCAGACATATCAAAATGGTACACTGTATGGCTGTGAAGAAAACGTGCATCAGAAGCTATTTGCCACTAAAAAGGCCACTAACTTTTCACATATTTCGTATTATAACTCGCGAAGGGTTAACTTTAGCGCACTGTGAGTTGCCTCATTCGATTCAGTGTAAAAAACTACCCTATACCTGTGAATATGAGCTGATTTGAGAAAAATTTTTCCTTCATGCCTATATTATGCATTTTTCAAATGTGAATAGCTCCATCCAGAAGCCATAAATTTGCATAAAAATGGCACCACGTTAAACTACATATTTCGCTGATATAGTTTGCAAAAAGAAATTTTGAAAAAGTCTATTCCATCATCCTTTGGCTAACCTTAGAAATTAGGGGGACAGCGAAATTTCAGATGCCTATATCTCAGCACAGAGGTATCGAATTTGCATAAAAGTGGTACCAATGCAATCCCCGAGCCCGATTTAAGGGATACATGGTATCAGCAATAAAATTGTTCAGCCCTTTTTCGGTCTTTAATGCAACTTCTGATCGGCCGGCAGAGACCGATGTCGGAACGCAGCGGAAAAGAAGCGAGCGAAGAAGAAAAGCCAATTTTGTCTTGTTTTCTTCTTTCTCGTGACTCTTCCGAAGGTTCGCTTTGCTCCTTTTCCGACGTCGCGCTCTGCCATTCAGAAGTTGCACTAAAAATGTAATACGGAGGAGTCACCTCTCGATCACGTACTTTCGCTAAGCGCAACCCGTCAATATCAATAACACGTACAATATCGTCAATACGTACAAAACTATTTATGAAGCGTCTCTTGCAAGAAAGTGTTCGGTGTAGCAACTTCATTTTCAGTAATGGTTACGATTGTGTCTTGTCGTTTGTGTCATGTCGGGTAATTGGCTTTTGTCTGTGAGGTTTACAACCTGGAACTAGCTCATATGCGTTTAGTAATTCTTGACGCCTTCAATAGGCATTCAAATAGATATGTTTAGTTCAGCATGCGATGCATGCAAGTTTGTCGTTATGGTGAAATACCGTGATGTGGTTTAGCAGGTAGTAAGTAGTAGTTCGTCGGAGAGGGCTGGAATATGTAGAGGGTGGTTGTTATTCTGGACAGGATCATTTGTCTCGTGTGTGGTAGGTTGCGGTTGGTTCGATATGGGCGGCGCGTATACTAATATAGTATGTAATTCAAGCGTGAATTCGTTAGGTTTCTGTTGACGCAAATACATTACGTACGTAGGCTAATTGGTATTCAATTCTTGTCCATTTTTCGTATTTGATGCGTGCATGTTTGTTTGCATTGATTGAAGCGATAGTTCGGTAGATAATGTTGGAAAGCATGATTCATTTCTTCACATCTTTCACCACTCGAAGTTACGTCACTGGAATGTGTTGAAGTAGCAAGCATAAAAAGTAACACTATAGTAGGAAAATAAAATCGAAACCATATTCAAGACCGCTCAGAGAGGCCTCTGACCCTGGTGGTTGCATTTTATGGTATAGTACGTAGCATATGTATTCACGACTTGACAATGATAAGCAGCAAGAGAAGGAAGACGATGACGCCAGACAACACCATGATACACATCATCTTTCTATTCTTCTTCTGATACTGCTCGGCTTTCTTCACTGAGCCCAGCGCTGCTTTCACTCTGATGTTGCTCTGTTCGATGTTGTAGTCGATGCGGTCCAGTACTGTGCCTTGATCCACTACGAAACCTGCCAGATCCTTGAACAATTGGTTGATATCTAGGATGGATTTGGTCACCTCCAGAATCTCTCGTTCTCGTTCCTTCACAAAGGCGTTATTTTCTTCCATGGCTTGAATCTGTGCCATGGTCAACGGCTGAGCTTCTGCTCCCTGCTCAGATTCTACTGCAATGTCATCCAGAAAGTTGCCTCCCAGTAGGCTCTTTCCTTCGAGTTTCGGGCTATCTGCGCTGAACGCCTCGAAATACTGCTGGAAGCTGTCATCTCTTCGTTGCACTTGACGTAGATACTGCGTTTGACTCTGGCGAAAGTCAGCTGTCAGCTGTTGTGTAGCTTGAATCAGAGCAGTGCACACGTTCTGCAGTAGGAGCTGCTGCGTACGGCGTTTGGGTGCGTTCGTTTGTTGGATGTGTTGTAGGAGGCGTTGCGCGTGAGCCAGCATCTTCGTCACTTC
Source organism: Epsilonema sp. ZAB3_2 (assembly GCA_030247985.1). Classification (NCBI taxonomy): domain Eukaryota; kingdom Metazoa; phylum Nematoda; class Chromadorea; order Desmodorida; family Epsilonematidae; genus Epsilonema; species Epsilonema sp. ZAB3_2. The sequence goes on along the minus strand of JASAMW010001966.1, from coordinate 10,984 downwards.
CTCCGTCCCAGCTCTGATCGCTCTTTCCTCTTCCGAAGTTTCGTCGTTGAAACTCGGCCTCACCAGATGGCGCTGTTGGTTCTCTCGTAACTCCTTCAGTCGATTGCGCGTTCTCTCCAGTTCGTACTGCACTTCGTCCACCATGTTGACCCATTCCGGTGGAATGCGACTGTTTCTGCTTCCGCCCTCTTCCATCGCATCTCGATCATCGTCATTGTGCAAGGGCACAAGAGACATCCGATCCTCTTTCACTCCTCCGCCTCTCGGCTCAGAGAAGATGTGACGACTCTGCACCGCATTGTTACGCAACAGGATGAAGACTTCCGTCAGACTTCGACTCGCACCGAAGGGAGGCTGCACCGACAGCGTGCCCATGCTCACAAACCCTAAATGATCACTGACACGTACACATAGACATCGCGCATACAACCTACGTACACTACTAGGTACATGACATGTACATTTATCGAGAGTGCATCCATCCAGCAGGGAGAAACGGGGAAAAATTGGTTGCAACGGCGATAAATATAGGATAGGAAGTCAAAGTCACGCTGTACGAATGAGAGAATTTTGTAGTGCCTTGCTTGCTTGCGCCACCAAGTTTTTGCACAATAATCACAATCACGTTTCATACCTCGGATATGTCTTGCTTGAAACGCTGCTAGCTATCCGAACAAGGAAAGACGGATTGGCCAATATTCCTATATCGTCCGTGTCTTCCTCAGGCCGAGAATTCTTGGTCAGGCTATCATCTCTCTTTTCCCTGCTATCCGCCTGCACTGCCTCTCTTCCCTTGCTCTCTTCCTTCTTTTCCTTATCGTGCCGCCTCCTCAGTCCTCGCTCCTTTTAGATTTCGTTCGGTTTCTGTTGTGGTGACTTTGGCTTGGATTATTTTCTCCGGATCTACAACTACAGTAATCTCAACATTTCGCGCTGGGACCGTTTTGACGGTACGATGTCGCTCGCAAATCACTATTTTCCCGGTTCCACATTGAAATTACCTTTGTGCGACTTTGCTTATTCTGACAATTCTGTGAGCGCATGCGCTTTTCTCCGGCTAAGCTGGCTTGCACTAATTACGTGCTGTAGGCTCCAGTGGTCACTGGTCACTCGTCAGAGGCAGTCATAAATACCTCCTTGGTTGTACGTACGTACTGTTGTACGACGGTGGTGGCTTTCGCTCCGCACACTGTACTCTACTATCGAGCAGGTGGAGGCATAGATGATGGCGAACATGCAAAACAGGTAACGAAGAGCATTGTCAACTAACATCATCCTACCAGCAACTGTGCCGTCCATGTCTGATATGCACCGATGCTATACGTACGTACATTACAACAAACATTACAACAACTACTGTACTATAGCACCCGTGCGTACATGTACATACATACAATACGTTTCTCCATACGTGCACGTTCAGCGCTACTAACTGTGTGCGTGTATACGTACTGATTCTATTAGCCCGAGTAAAGATGGAAAGAGATGCAGCCGTCGACAGATCTCCAGGTTCAGTTGTTGTGTGGAAGGATGCAGGAACGAAGAGAACACAAAACGGTCAGATGGGCAAGGCATTTGCTTTTTCGAGGCACCGACTGGCGACCGGCGAGTGAGAGCACAGTGGGCAGCGGCCATACCGGGCATCTTTGACAAAGCGCTCAGTCAACATCGGAAAGTGTGCGAAGAGCATTTCCCAGATGGAGAGCCAACCACAGCTCATCCGGCACCCTCATTGCAACTGGAGGCGGAAGTACCGTCACAAACTTTCTCCGCCAAAGAGCAACAGAAAAGCGCGACTAATTCAGTTGCTGGCCACAAGAAAACAGCTCTTCCAGGTTCTAGGAAAGAGGCGCTAAGTTCCAGCTCCATCGCTCAAAAGAGCACCACCGCCACCGGAGAGACGACACGAGAAACGCCGCAGCGAAGTAACTCTGATTCCAAAGAGCAGGAAACGGCGGATGCAGCAGCTGTAGCCATTGAGAAGGAAGAAGCAAATAGCATCAGTGGTGAAACAGTGGCTTCATCAAGTGGTGCAAGCAGTGCATTTCCATCAGAAATACTTCCTACCTTGGAGCGAGAACTTCCAAACTCATCAACAGCTTCAGTATTGCCGGCGGATAAAGCTGAGCGTGGTGGAGAAGAAGAGAAACGACCGCTATCGTTGGCGCAGCGAGAGTTGTGTCTGTCGTGTTCCGCCGCTCTTCCAGGAATCCGAATGAATCTGGGACGGCTGGAGTCAAGGCTGGACACGATGATAACGATGGCGAGAACCATGAATAATGCCATCCAGCGAAACAGCAAGCGTTCACTTGCTGGAACTGCCACCAGTAGCAGGCTCGTATGGCCCAGCAGGACTTCTAGTTCTATTGCGGACATTGGCGACACTGTGGAGACAGTTATCCGAAGCGCTGTCTCCACGGCCACTCCTGGTTCTACCACAGCGCACTCTACTTCAGAAAAGCCACTGCCGTTCAATATTCCCAAGCTGGCGCAAGTTCAAGTAATTCGAGCACGGCCATCTTCTGCTGGTGTGGCCGTTGATATGGCGAAAAGCGTCCAGCGATCACCAGCCGCAGTGGAGCCGATGACACGAAAGCGATTGGTGCTACCAGCTGGATTCATGCTCAAACCCGCCTCTGGAGACACGGGTGGAGGAGGACAGAAGCGAGTTCGCATCGTAGTTCGAAAGAAAACTCCCTCAACGGCTCCTTCGCCTGTCAAAGCTTCCAGTTCATCGGGAGTAGAAGCTCCATCTCCGTCATCTGCAGCCACTGCTGAGCAGGCGAAGAAACACAAAAAGTTGAAGCTCGCCGCTGGAGAGAGCGAAGCAAGCGCAAAGAAGTTGAAACTCGCCGCTGGAGAGAGCGAAGCAAGCGCAAAGAAGTTGAAACTCGCCGCTGGAGAGAGCGAAGCAAGCGCAAAGAAGTTAAAGCTCACCGCTGGAGAGAGCAAAGCAAGCGCAAAGAAGTCGAAACTCACCATTGGCGAGAGCGAAGCAAGCGCAAATGGCATTGCGACAGATGATACGGACAATTCTGCTCCGCCACAGCTGTCTCCTTCGGCCATTGACAACGGTGATCACCAGCAGCAGGCGAATCATGACCTCAAAGTATGACTCACCTTTTATGCTTCGTTACTACTAGTATTTGGGATGGGTAATTATTGTACACATATACAGTACGTGTCGTACTGTCGATCTGAGTAGATAGAGTTTCCTTTCTGCAGCACTATTTGACCAATTCTATTGTTCGGGCGATGTTGCTTTACGGTGGCAGTGGATTCGCTCTACCTCAGATGCTAGCTCATGCACCTATGTTTCTCTCCAAGGTCACCTCTTCCCAGGTACGAGATACTAACATACGTACGTACGTAATGCGTAACAGTACATACATATACGTTGGCATACTGTGCGTGCGCATGATGGTTGGCAATGGCGCTGCGTATGCGGTTACATAGCAGGCATTCGTAAGGGAACTATCCGACGGGATAGCCGATGTCCGGATACATTGAAAGCCAAGGTTGGGAGTTCGAGCCCCGCAGCCTGATTTCATTTCCCCGGGGTTGCTTCCGTACAGATCGTGCAGTAACTCAGTCGCACGCAGTGCGTTGCTTTTGCAGCTGGATGCAATCATTGAGCGCCTGATACAACTGGGCTTGATGAAAAGAGTGGGCACTCTTCAGTTGCCAGAGTCAGCTACAAAGCAGACTGTCTACCGGAAAACGGGCGTGGATGTTATCATGAATGACCAGGCACTTACTGGACAATTGGTCAAGTATGGTATTTCACTTCAGGCTTATGGAAAGTCCTTCATGATTAAGAATCCTGGAATCACAAGAGAAGTGGCAGACATGCTACAGAAGAGCTGCGGCTGATTGATATTCTAGATTTATTGTTATTGCGTTATTTCGTTTCATGACCTGACTGGCCTTCCAAAAGCTTACTAGAATGCAAGTGCGTTGCCCACCCCTCGACGGAATCACGGAATGAAGTTCACAGTGGCATTGCATTGAATACGATGTGGATGGTGCTGTGTCGGTAGTACATGTGGATGTGCAAGTGCGTTGCCCACCCCTCGACGGAATCACGGAATGAAGTTCACAGTGGCATTGCATTGATGTGGATGATGTGGACGGTAGTACATACCGTATTTACCGGTGTATAGCCCTTATGAACAGCACCATATTGGCAAAACATAAAAATGCCCAATGCATTGCCCCATATGTACTGTAGGATACCTATAGCTACCTTACCGTATTTACCGGTGCATAACCACCCCCAATGCATAGCCCCTAATGCATGCATTGCCCCATATTGGCAAAACATAAAAAGTACCCAATGCATAACCACCCCCTATGCATAGCCCCATATGTACTGTAGAGTACCTAAAGCCTGTTTGGAGGTGTATTGTACTAGAATTACCCTGTTTTGACCTCAATTATGCCCTAAAACACGTGCTTTTGACCTATGCCTCTCCGCACCTCTCAAACAAAACCGTAAAGAATGTCCCCAAGAATGTCCTCTCAATTTTTGCATAGTTCGGGGCTATGCACCAGTATGTACGGTATAATGTATAGGCCTAAATTATAGACGGTACAATTAGGGGACCTAAATAAAATAATGTATATGTATGTTGTGGTGGGGCCTTCGTGAGCAGGCCTCTAGAAGTCTTTATAATGGGTGCTGTACATGGGTGCTGTAGCACAGACATCTAGAAAGTACACGGACATAGAACTCTATTTTGGTACTGGACATCAGGTAGAAGTCCATGCACACACGTAACATGTGGAACACAGGGCAGCTTTTACACTCCAGAGTACTATAGCACAAAATTGGCATGCAACTAGGTTTGGTAGGTATCTTGTCATTCGAAAACAATATCTCCTTCAATTTTACCAGATTTTACATCAAGGCTAAGCTATATACCTGAACAGATGCCCACTTTTTCACATCCTACATATTGCACTCACTTACTCATCATGCAGTGCACTTACTGTGTATGAGAATGAAGGAAAACAGCATAGAACAAGGACCAGTTACACACATCACAAATCATCGTTGCAAACAGCAGTAATTGATAATAGGAATACCATATTTTGGGTGTATATCCCCTTGAGTATATCCCCAACATATCCCCGCCTGGTGTATAACCCCATCCATTTACTGTAGGGTACCTTAACTTACCGATGTAAGCTGGTCATAGGCTAGCTATAGCTACTCCTACACCAAGTTACTATGCTTATAGGCCTAGCTGATCATGTCTTGTACTAGAATAACCCTGTTTTAACTTCAATTATGACCTAAAACATATACAGGATCTCATAATAAACCAAACACTGCATAACCCCATCAGACCACTTGATTTTGTATAGCCCATGGGGTATTCACCCAAAAATATAGTGTGGTACAAAATCACAACTGGGATGATCCACTGGACAGCTTTTTGACCTTCGTTTGTTTGCGCTTCATCGTTCCTGAGCTAAAAAGCATACAAAGAACATTTGTCAAGACCAATTATCAGTGAAGAGTATGATGCAGAAATCGTTTTTCTTTCTTCTCCAAAAAACCGAATCTCTTTCTGTGGAGCATGTGCAGAGATATCTCACTCAGAAGATCCCCAGTTTGAACTCCCGCGTGTTGAAAGATAGCCATTCCGTTCTGGATATCACACCTAGTGTCCGCACAAAAAAAATAAATTCGTGGACTCCTTTGTCCGCCTAAGCTCTCTAGAAGTCCGTGGCTGTAGTCACGGATGGGTGCTGTAAGTCTTTATACATGGGTGCTGTAGGCACGGATGTCTAGAAAAGCCGATCAAGATCAAAGAGTTATAAAGAGTGAAAAAAAAGTAGAATCTGGACGGACCGCGCGCGGAACCAGTATATTTTACTAGGAGGTGGAAGAGCACAGTGGGAGGCAGGTAACGGACTCCGGTGACCACTACACGGTCCACTGTTGAGGATGACGGAGTCCTCCTGTTGCTCCGAAGGAAGCAGAGATTGCTATGAGCAGATGGCGTTGTGGGCAGCACAAGCAGAGCGTTATGAAGGTAAGCACAACATGTGCTGTGTGTGCACATTGCACACGTCCTGGTGGCGACAAGAAGTCGCTTTTTGGCAACGGTATGATTCTGTTAAAGACATGCTGGAGTACGCAGTGAAAATGTTCCAATCTGCGGAACCGTGGTCCGAAGAAGAGCGGGAACTGCTCCTCACTGCAGTGAAGGTAACTTACGCACTCTTGCCGCTTGTCTTTGCTCATCGCTTAGCGTTCCGTTGTTCAGAATTTTGTGGGATGTCGTCGCTACTCTTGGCGTATGCTTTATGCCATGGAAATGAAGCAGGAAGATGAAACGCAGATGGATATGATCAAGCAGTACCGGAGATCGGTATGTGTGTGGTGTGTCTGATGTGCTATGCGTGTGTCGTGTACGTAGAGATAGTAAAGTCGACCTTACAGGTTGATGTCGTGTGTTATTATATCTCCGGATCCAGCCATCATAGAGCAAAGCGGTCAAAACGCCACGGCTAACTTTCAGCGGGATTTCCAAATTAAAAAACCGCTTGCTTCTAGCTGCTCTCAGTGGCGAGATCTCGCCGATTTCCTTATGTACTGAAATCGCCAAAATGAGCGTAGACCATTGGGCAATTCTAAACCACGCAAACGCCCGATAAATCGAAAGTGGTAGAAATACGCGTTCGTGACAAAGACGATGTAAGTGCGCATCGGGCGTACAGGGTCGTGGTTTGCGTGGTTTAGCGTCTGCCAAATGTCTACGAAATTGCAGTATACATAAGGAAATCGGCGAGATCTCGCCACTGAGAGCAAGCGGTTTTTTGATTTGGAAATCCCGCTAAAAGTTAGCCGTGACATGTTTGACCTTGCTCTACGATGGCTGGATCCGGAGATATTTATAACACACGGCATCAACCTGTAAGGTCGACTTTAGGTGTTTTACGTCCGTAGCTCTGTTTTTCAGATTGAGAAAGAGCTCAAAAATGCCTATGAATCAGTCTTATGCGCTTTGAACAGTCTGCTCGCATGTGCAGCCGACTCGCTTTCGGCAGTTTTCTTCTACAAATTGTGAGCCTTCAACTTTTTCACACAAAACTTACTTTCTTCTACGCGAATGCCTAATTGAAATCCAGGGAGTTTCCCTTCTTGTCGACAAGTATCCTATGTCGAGACCAATTTGGATGCTCACATCTGGTTTGCCACTTTTTTGACTGGACCAGCAGTCTGTTCTGTTGCAGCTTTGCAACAATATTTGCGTGAAAATGCGTATTCTACCGTTGGGGTATGTCCCAGACCCAGAGGGGTATAAGCTCGCGTTCGCGAGCACACTAAAAACACGGTATGCTTGAGAAGTGCGCATGCGAATTGGTAGGAAAACGGATAATAAACTCCTTGGATTTAAAGCTTACTTTTTGTATGTTACTTACTGGCATTTTCTTGCAGGAAGGCTGATCTGAAGCGATACCTTGCTGAGCTCAGTTTCGGTTCGGAACGCCGAAAAGCTGCCGAAGCCAGTCTGATTGCCTACAAATTCGCCTACAGCATCGGTGTGTGCGTTGCGTAGGCTATCGCGCGTATCCGATCTTGATGTGTGGCTATGACTTTCACAACTACTAGTATGTGACTGTTGATTTTAGCTTGCGAAAAGCTGCGTCCTTGTCATCCTCTACGTTTGGGTGTGGCTCTCAACTTTGCTGTTTTCCACTTTGAAATACTGAACAACGTTGAGATTGCTTGTAATCTCACGAAATCTAGCTTCGACGACGGCTTGGGTAATAAAGAACACAGCACGCATGTACCTACTGTACCTACACGATTTGTTAGTCGCTGCGTGATACGCACTGTACGAGAACGGTGATGCTATTACAGCTGACTTCGACACAACTCCCGATGACTCCGACAAAGAGAAAACGGCGATAATGTTGCAACTGCTTCAGGACAATCTGACGCTTTGGACCCTGCCAGTTCAGCTCAAGTAGCTGGTGCAACTAGTGCTTTAGACTAATGGGGCACGAATGCTGCTCATTCTCTCTCCAACAAGTGGAATTGAAGCTGTCTACCATCAACGACATTGCGCAATGTAACTTATTGTAGGATACCGTCTAAAAGTAGGGATTTTACCTTCTTTGCTATAGCCAAGTTATAGTTATTTATAGCCTGTCAGCTTTAGAGCGGTGGTGCGGCAGATGCATGCTTTGATGTCAAGCTTTGCGGGTTTCGCGTTTGTCACGTTCCGTCTCGTCTCAGATCCCAGGACACTATGGACCAGTTGCGCCAAGAATGACAGTCATGGCCCGTTCACAACGAACGCTGAACGCCGAAGTTGACGTTGCGTTTCCGCCGGCGTCAACGCCAACGCAGATGTCGACGTCAACGCAGATATCGACGTTCAACGCAGATTATGGAAAACTACGCAAATCTTTATTTTTCTCTAATAATAACGCCGACTCAGATGATGATGTTGTTTGCTACGAACGACGTACGTATATGTCGATCAAGTTTTCGTCGATGTTCGCTACTTTTATCTGCGATCGCTAATATCTGCGTTGAACGTCGATATCTGCGTTGGCGTTGACGCAACTCCAACTTCGGCGTTCAGCGTTCGTTGTGAACGGGCCATCAGGCAGTCGGGAGCTGACCCATCCGTATGGCACTGTTTTCAGTGCATTTTTCTCTTTCTCCTATCAAAAAACGCACTGAACAGTGTAACAGAGGGGTCAGCTCGCGACCGTCAAGCGCAACTGGTCCATAGTTTTGCGCCTAAGAGTTTTGTGACTTTATTCGTTCCGTTCCTTGTTTTCATGCGGCCTTGTAAGCTCGCAGAAATACCATTCTCTTACCGTATGCGTGGCCGTTTGGCAGACGTGGATGTGGATCAGTTATGCATTAGATGTGCCATTACGATGTTAGACATATCATTCAGGTCAGTATTACGTACGAAATGTGCTGAGTGAAGGTGTTTTGCATAGTGGTTGTGTCCGTCACGCCCATATCGACATGAATTGCCTAAGGATGTGCAGTGCAACATTAGTATATGTGCCATGCCATATTGTTCATCTTGTTAGCAGACTTTGTTGACATTTCTTGCGATACGAATGAATTCGCGCAGCAAGTCATCTTTTCTGTTTTGATTTTGTATTGCTTTTCTGGCTTCGTTTTCCCTTTGCTTTGGCCAGTTTTTCTTTGCGCTGATCTTTCTTCATGCGATGGTCGACGACTCTATACCTGCCTGTGGGTCTCTGTTGAGTTTTGGTGCCGCCTCCTTTTTTTGCAACCACAAGAGTGACTTTCTTCTTCTGTCCTCCAGACATTCCCGCTTTGTAGATACTGAAATAACGACATAGGGTTCTTGGCGAGTGCATGCATACCTAAGTACCTTCTTAGAATAACCTGGCGCAGAAGTCCACGCAGTAAGATAGAGAAAATGCGCTGTAGCTGTACGCTCCCTTTTCGACCATACATACCTAGTTTGGCCACAATCATTTGAAGTGATTGTTATAATGTCGCAGAGAAACGGCGCACATAGCTCTTGACATGCACTACGAACGAAGGAAGCTAATAGTCAAGAGCTATTCAACAGGTCTATGCGACTCACCGTTTGAGTTCGCTGTTCTTCTCTTGATCTGTTAGTTGCGGATTGTCCATAATAGTCTCGGCTTTCTTTCTGGTTTTAGTCGTTTTGCGCAGCAGACGCTTCTTCTTTCTCGCTTTCGCCTCTGCAACTCGTTTCACTGACCTCGCATTGATCGGCATCATGCGAGCTTCGTACTGCTGCACCAATTCCTATTGCAACAGATGACATACTATATGTATGTACATAGGTACAGACAGACACACAACAGTAGCCACGAAAAAAGCTGGGGAACTGGCTCTCCAGGCATGGTACTAAAGGTAAGTAATGCGCTTGGCAGGCTAGGCTACCTTGGACACAGGAAGTGGAGCTTGACAGTGCTTCTTCTCATCTTCCACAAACCAATCCGGCAAGTTTGTATCATTGTTCGTGTAACTGAAAACGGGTCCACCACACCTAGCATGTACAGTACCTACTACGTACAAACACCCTTATGCATGAACTGTGGGTGCATACATACTAAGCGTCAGCACAGCATACCCTACTTACCCGTGCATAACGGTGCCACTGTGCTTAGCTACTACTGTGTTTATGTTACATGTACCCCATACCGATTGTATCCAGCCTCCACGATTTCCCGTCTTCTCTTCGACGAATAGATCAGTTCAGATCCGAGCGCCAATCCTTCTGCATCCAACTGCACCACAGCTTTGCGCTTCTTCTTCGTTTTCAACATGTTAGAACCAAGCGTCTCCTCAGCAATAGCAGAGTCGTTTTTGTGCCCCTCAGCTTCTTCTTCATACTCCGCTGCAAGGTTCACATTGCTTGTGAATCTTGATCCAAGTATGTAGCTGGGGGCTGCTATTGCGTAGGATGCAGGCTTGGGGTTCTAACATGATCAAAACGTCAAGAGAAGCGCAAAGCTGTGGTGCAGTTGGATGCAGAAGATTGGTGTTAATGCACTTGATCTATTGTTCTTTAAAGAAGACGGGAAATCGTGGAGGCTGGATACAATCGGTATGGGGTACATGTAACATAAACACAGTAGTAGCTAAGCACAGTGGCACCGTTATGCACGGGTAAGTAGGGTATGCTGTGCTGACGCTTAGTATGTATGCACCCACAGTTCATGGATAAGGGGTGTTTGTACGTAGTAGGTACTGTACATGCTAGGTGTGGTGGACCCGTTTTCAGTTACACGAACAATTATACTAACTTGCCGGATTGGTTTGTGGAAGATGAGAAGAAGCACTGTCAAGCTCCACTTCCTGTGTCCAACAGGTAGCTAGCCGTGCCAAGCGCATTACTTACCTTTAGTACCATGCCTGGAGAGCCAGTTCCCCAGCTTTTTTCGTGGCTACTGTTGTGTGTCTGTCTGTACCTATGTACATACATATAGTATG
>JASAMW010001965.1:0-58240 GCA_030247985.1 Epsilonema sp. ZAB3_2 | reverse complement strand
CGAGCTGAGTAAGAATAGACAAGGCACACCGTTCAATAGCCCTAGTACACCTTGATCAAAGGAAAACGGGAGAAATGGCCTAATCTGGAATATCGTGAAAGTTTTCTTACCGACACGTTGATCGGTCTTTTCTGCTTTTCCCATGCTATTACCACCTGTTCTACTGCTGGATACGCCGTTCTACAGTACCTTGCCATAGCGAAGCCCTTTCTGTACTCGAGCCGCATTCGTTTGCGCCATGTCATTTATGGAAGCATCGGAATTTGGCTAATTGCTATCGCGATTGCTCTTTCCAATGTGATGCTTATCTATGCAGAAGGCGGATGGCTATTTTGCGCAACGATTACAGGCTGTTTCTTGCTATCGGTGTTTCTTTACTCGTCGCTTTGGATAAGGCTTAGAAGAAATTACTTCCAGCCTACGTCAAAGAACCGAGATAACAATCAGAACTTGACGAGATTTTGGCGATTGGGAGTACAAATTTTGGTGGTTTCTTTGTTCAACTTGCCGCTTGTCGCAAACGTGATCTTTGGAACGATATATCGTCACACTTTGGTGAAAGAGTCCAGTCAGCCAATGAGAAGGTGGCGTAAACTTTCTGAAGACAATCGGGCTATAAATAAATAAATAAATAAATAAATAAATAAATAAATAAATAAATAAATAAATAAATAAATAAATAAATAAATAAATAAATACGCTCAGACCATATTCTACTGCATTGATCTCTCTTCCGTCCGAAAGTTCACACTTTTTTAAGGCCATTTCTGGTGTACACAAGTAACAACGACGAGAGACCCCAACCAGAATACAACTGCACCACGTTGCGCGACCATGATCCCATTGCGTTCTTCATGCTTGTCGTGTTAGCTTGCACGGCGAGACTCAGCTTCAACTGTCGGCTGGTTGCAGAACCAATCTTGACCTTTTTCATGGATTCAAAACTGAGAAACATGATCAGCAAAGGAGTTGTTGAACGTTCGAGCGAACAGAAGACTCAAAGTGGTAATAATGGCAAGACTGATCCCAACGAAACACAGAGACTTGAGGAGAACCCAGGAAAGCAGGATGATCCTACTGAGACAAAAGTGGACGTTATGCTTCTCTAGAAATGATGACATTCTCCTGATCCTTTCTTTGTGTCCATCAATAGTGCAATATATGTGTACTTGTATCTTGCAAATATTATTTCTCATGTCAAGACCAATTTCTTATTTGCTTTTATTATTATTCATTTCTGTGCATTTTGTTTGATGTGCGCGTAGCGTGTGTATCTACCTAGGTGTATATAATACCATTTGCTTGCATTCATCTGACATTCACTCACACACAACAGGCCATCAGTCAATTTTGTTAGTATGAATGAAACAAGATCTGCCGCTGTTTATATGATAATGGCTTTGAAAATCGTAAAATCGACTCTGCTTGGAAATAGTGATGTGCTTCGTTTGAAGCGTCGTCAAGCTCCCATAGGCTTCACTCTACCGTTTCCCAGGGGGCCACTGCCCCTAAAGACGACCACGACAATCAAATACATCCACCACCAACCAACGCATTCGTCAAGTTTTCCTCCCTGGTACACGCTCGCTTTTCCACTTTTCTCTGTTGGAATCGTGTTACTGGTGGTCGTCTGCGTGGTTTCTGTGGTATTCCGACTGCGAAGACGAAGTAATAATACAAGAAGCGCTGTAATGCCTTGTGAACAGAGTGCAGTAGACGGTACCACGTTCGTGTTCGTCACCTAATGTTGTAGTACAACACTTCAGCTCGTCACTGCACGCACATACATACATTACCTGACATTACAAATAAACTGTACGTAACTTAAATTATATGAGCAGGCCTGTTGTACATGAACATTAGGCCTAAACTTAAGAAACGTTTTCTGTACCGGTTGCATAGTACGTGGATGGGGGGTATTTTTGGAAATCGAGATAATATGCCTATCGGATTCCCCATCAAAAACTGCATATGTGGATGAATTTTGAAGAAAAAATTTGTTCAGGATCATCGAGATATTGATGGGTAAAGGCGGGAAAGTCGCATTTTGCCGTTTTTCAGCATTTTCAGCCATATTTCAGCAACCAGAGTGTATAGCGGGCTACAAATTGGCATACACATACGTCCAATAGGGACCCATGTCTGGACCAAATTTGAGCCCAATCCGCCACTTATATGGCGAGATATAGCTTCAGAAAGCTCAAATTTACGTTTTTTGGACCTGTTGCAAATTCGGTTATATGAATACCACGGCGCGAATACATGCCCTGCACGGGGTAAAATTTTGAGAGGAAGTAGAGAAGGGTTAGGTCTACAACTTTTAGTACTACCGCAAAAATTCTCTATGTTTAGAATTGGGACTACGGAGCTCCTGAAAGTTGAAAAATTCAGCAAAAATGTTCCCGCCTTTTTAATCCAAGATAAAAGAGCAACACCACTGAAATTTTTTCCTAATAAGTAGCCTATCTTATGTAAAATTTGATGTAGATTTCAAAAATAAAATTGGTTTCCCCAAAAAATTTAACCCCTACCATATAATTCTGCAAAAATTTTATATTTTTGAAAATTTTTGGGTAAGGGTTAAATTTTTTTGGGAAACCGATTTTATTTTTGAAATCTACGTCAAATTTTACATAAGATAGGCTACTTATTAGGAAAAAATTTCAGTGGTGTTGCTCTTTTATCTTGGATTATAAAAAAGGCGGGAACATTTTTTCTGACTTTTTTAACTTTCAGGAGCTCCGTAGTCCCAATTGTAAACATAGAGAATTTTTGCGGTAGTACTAAAAGTTGTAGACCTAACCCTTCTCTACTTCCTCTAAAAATTTTACCCCGTGCAGGGCATGTATTCGCGCCGTGGTATTCATATAACCAAATTTGCAACAGGTCCAAAAAACGTAAATTTGAGCTTTCTGAAGCTATATCTCGCCATATAAGTGGCGGATTGAGCTCAAATTTGGTCCAGACATGGGTCCCTATGGGATGTATGTGTGTGCCAATTTATAGCCCACTGTACACCCTGGTTGCTGAAATATGGCTGAAAATGCTGAAAAACGGCACAATGCGACTTTCCCCGCCCTTTACCCCTCAATATCTCGATGATGCCTGAACAAATTTTTTCTTCAAAATTCATCCACATATGCAGTTTTTGATGGGGAATCCGATAGGCATATTATCTCGATTTCCAAAAATACCCCCCCATCCGCGTACACTATAGGCTACTCTCAATCCTTACAGAAAACGTTTCTTAAACGTGTGTGTACTGTTGTCGACGAAAGAGGGGCGCGTCTTATGCACTAACTGCCTGTAGCATGTATGTATGTACTGTACAGAGTGTCTCAAAACAAACCGAACACTTTCTCATGCATGTAACTCTGGAACCACACGTTAGATTTTTATGCGGTTTCTTGTATTTAGTAGCCAAGGCTTCAGCTTAGATGTGTCCACATACTTCAGAAATTACGACCGTTTGAATCTCGAAGCTCAAAATCGACGTATTTTTTCTTTAGTATGGAGAAAAATTACGGTCTTATTTCTCAAGATACCTTGTTCCCAAGTGTGTCTTTCCTATGCTGCTACTGGGGATAATGCATGAGATACACTTTTCCTAGCATTTTGGGACATCTTTTTTCTTTACGAGACTAATATTATTTTGGACTATGCACAGGAGGCCCCTAAATCGGCACTACCAGTTCGAAAAACCCTCGTTTTTGACCGCCGGAGAAAAAATGTGTTTGAGCAGCTTCCACTGACCGTATGAAGCCAAAATTTTGTACACTTCTAAGTTGAAGCCTTGGCTACTAAACACAAAAAACCGCATGAAAATCTAACGTGTGGTTCCAGAGTTATATGCACGGAAAAGTGTTCGGTTTATTATGAGACACCCTGTATTTCTGTACTGTATGTATTTCTGCACCGTACTAAGATTGCGTGCCAGGTGCCAGCAACGGCAAAGCTGAAGCAAAACCTCCTGTACTTACTTGTTCATCCGATACTGCAAATTGAGGACGACCATGGCCTTCTTCTCTGCAACAGATTCCAACTCCACGAACAAACTCCGGTCCATCCCAGCCCTCCTACATCACAACACGTCAATCATAGACATTCAAACACCATATCAAACTTTCCAATCACACCATTAGGCTGCGGGATTACATACACAGCACGCATACAAAGTATGTAGGGTACTGTGGGGTAAACCCGGACACGGGGTAATCCCGGACACCTAGTATATCAGCAAGCATACGACCGATTAAGACAAGTATTCTACCACCAATCAATTCCTTGAACTCTCCTAGCTTTCCAATGAGCTATGTTCATCATTTGCTGAAGCGGCAAGTTCAGAAAAGCTTAGGTATCCGGGTTTACCCCGTGTCCGGGTTTATCCCACAGTACCCTACTACCTGGTTTCTTTCGAAATGAGCAGGGGACTGAGCTTGGAGCGGCTAATACAATACAAAGCCGGGTCAGCTCGCGACCATACATAATTCTTAGCGTAACTAACTGGTCCATAAAGCGCACACATGCGTTGAGTTCTTCATACTACATACCTGGTTTCCTTCGAAATGAGCAGGGGACTGAGCTGAAGCGGGTCTCCCACAAGGACGAATCGGTGGGCGCAGAAGAGTGGGCCGAGCACTGCGGACTGCGTGGCCAGCGTCGCCTCGTCCACTCCGAATCAAACCGACGACCACGGATGCAAAGCGCGGGCCCCCCCGCATGAGGGCGTGTGCCCGCCCCCGCAGACAAGAGCATGTCACGTCCGGCGAAAACAGTTACAGGTCAATGGACAAAGTAAAAAATACGGAGGCTTGAGTATCTAAAGTGGAAAGGGTGTGTAGGAGGTTAGTTGGGGCACTAGTCTAAAGGGCAGGGCACCCGGGGTTAACTTCAAAGGCCTGTGCTCTTACTGGCTGTTATATACACGACGCGCGAATTACTGAAATGTCCTCCTATCAGCGGATCTGGTCGGATGGCCTAACACCTCGCAGCCCGGTTAACCCATCCAATTAGTGAGTAATAGAATGTCATAAGGTCAGGTATGTTATTCGTCACGAGGGAACGGGGGGAAAAATCGACCACTGGGAAACTTTGGCCACGCAATTGCCTTTGAATTTGCCGTACCAGTGCTTTGCAGAAAGCAAATACATGATTTGGATAGGACCATTCAAGTATCAGACGGACACATACATGCTGCAATCTGCCGACCTGATGCTTAGATAGCCAGCTTTGAAACTTAGTTGGCTGGGGCTGCTGCTTATTATCCCAGTTTTATCGTTAATGTTCATAGACGCCTCGAAGAGCGCTTCTAATGCATGCATACGGGCAGCAGCGGCTTTAAGATAGTAATAAGCTGTTTTAATGTTGCATTCCGGTGGAAACCGGCACTGGGGTCCGACCGGGGAAAGTGAGCCGTATTGTACAACGTCCGATGTGTCCAAAAATGCCGTGGGTAAAATATACAGTAAAATACGTTGGACAATAATCCGTCTAGAAGACCAGCCTCGACGCCATGGCGGGCCCCCGACGCGGGCAAAGAACATATTCGGCGTGTGGGATCAAAGATTGGGAGAAATAGTAATCGAAATTGAACGACGAGAGACTTTGGGTTCGTGTCGCGAGGGGGGGGGGCCCAAATACGTTTCAGTACAGGGCACTTTGCCTCAGTACAGCCACACCTCAAATAATAACAAACAAGCCTGACGGGAAGTGAACCTCATCTAAAACAATGCACCATTCCTGTACATTAGTAAGGTAGCCACGCACCGCAACGCTACCCCACCAAGTCCAAAGAAATGATGCAGTGCCTTATGGCGAGGAAAGAAGTCGCGTCGAAGAGCACGGGAATTGAAGGCGTAATAATGGGGACGGTGGGGGGGGGGGGGCCTGGTTGGAGAGGGGTAGATTCGGACTACAGGAATAGGAACGTCCATGGAGGTGTGAGAAAAGGAATGGATAAGGTGGCAGCAATTCGGGAAGTCTGGACAATGGACAGCAGCATTGACACCTGGGGTCTGGTTATGGACCAATGGGCTACTGTTTTGTGGGTGACGTCAACTTGCGTAATCAAGATGTCCATGGCTCAGAAGGCCTCCGAAGACTCAAGACGAAGAAACGTTGGATCTCACGAGATTCTCGGATGCAGGTTGGTTGGTTTCTTGGCTTATTGGATTGCTGGTGAATCGTGCTTCAAGGCGTAAAGATAAGTCAATAAAAGGCTTTATTATCCTTTCTTGTGGGCTTGTTTCGCAGTGCAACGTTGACAGCAGTAATCATACACTGGGTATTCAGCATCGTGACATCTTGGGGGCTGCTGGTGCGAGGCGGGCCTGCTGTTGGTCAACTTTGCTCTGTGTGCAAGAAAAGCCTACGAGAGTCATCCTTGTATTGTGGGGTATACGTACAAGGAAGGAGGGAACAACTTGCTAGTATTCTGGGGATTTGTATCTTTCTGCTTGACGGACGGGTGTTGTGTGTGGCTGGCTGTGTTGTAGATGGTCAGTCGGGTGTTGGGGTTCGCGTTTGCTGTGGTTGTGGTCATCTGGTTGTCTCAAGTGGCGTCAGGTGGCGACGGAGAGCCGAACGGCGGACCGGGCAACAACAACAACAACAACGCTGATAACACTGTAAGCAGGGAGAAGGTGATTTGAACGTTCTTTTGTGGCACTCGGTTGAATAGGCTGAAGAACGGACACGATAGTGGGGTCAACTTGACAACGTGTGCGTTAGCGTTATTCGGCGGAGTGCATCTGGTGTTACAGACAACTTCAAGGGCTATAGTGGGCAACAGACAACATGTCAGGGGGAACTAGATCTAAGGCTTCGTTGGAGGAAGGCGCTGGGGAGGGAATTGGATCTCAGAACGCGCGTGATAATGAGTTCTTCCGGGGGGAGTGGGCTAGATTGGAGCAGGTGGAGAGAGAGTGGAGGGAGCGGGGACGCAACAACGCTAACACTACTGGGGTCAGGGGGGATGAGTATCGTCGATATCAGAGGAGAATGGGTGAGGTGGAAGCGCAAGGAGGCGGGGCTTTGAATTTGCGTGTGGAGATGCAGGAGTCCTTGAATAGGGAGGTGCGTGATCAGATGGAGCAGGTGGCGGGTTTGAGCAAGGAGATGGATAGAAAGATGGGGCGTTGGAGAGAGCGGCTCAGGCGGTGCGTCATGAATTGGAGGGATTTTCGTCGCTATTGAAGGATATTCAGACGGAGCAGAAGGAAACGAAGGAGGATGAGCAGAAAGTCAACAGGCAGCAGGATTATTTGACACAGGAGTTGGCGGATTTGGGTAGGCGTTTGGCGAAGTTAGAGGAGGGGCAATTGTTCTACGAGCGACATCAGGAGATGCATTTTCGTCAGCTGACAGATTTGGTCAACGGATTGCATCACAGTTTTCGAGCGGTTTGTAAGGGGCACGAGCGACATCGTATTCTGCAGAATAGAAGTGCGCAGGTGGGTATTTCGTTGGAAGGGCCGGCTTTTCATCCACAGGAACATCGAAGTATGTGTTCGCTGCAGACAGAGGAGACGCAGGAAGAAGACAGCAGAAAGGAGCAGGAGCAGCAGGGCAAGGTGTCTTTGTTTCGTCGTAGCGTAGTGGGAAGTAGACAGGAGGAAGAGGAGGAGGGTTTTGGCGGTGGTAGTAGTCATCGGACGAGTGAAGTGTTTGGGCGTTCGCGGTTGGCGTCGTCTCCGAAGGGCAGTGGGCCAGTGAATAGACCTCATTTGTTGGAGTCCGGTGTGTCTGCGTTGGGGCTGGAGGAGCGTAAGAGGCATGTGGAGGACAGCGGCTCTATGGGAGTGGAGTTGAGAGATTGGAGCTGTAAGGTGCGTGATTATATGGGCACAGTATTGAGGGTATAATGTAAGGGGTTATGCTTGATTACGGTAGAAAATTATAAAGAATGTTCTGGTAGGTACGTAAGCAGGTGACTATTATAAATTAGGCTGGCTATGATTTAGGAACATAAGGACAAAGATAAGTAAGCATATGTTGATGAATTATCAATTATTATTAGTGTACATTTGCATGTAATTAGCTAAGCATAATAATTTGTATGTGGTAGTGTGTACGTAACGTGTAGAGATGCCAAGATTTAGAGGCTTCCATGCAAAGAGCAGTACGTATGTGTATTTCATGCTGTAATGTATTTGATGCTTGGAATGCAAGCTGCAGTAGTTTTTATGAGCTCGGCGAAAATTGTTTTCGTGATCTTCGTCGACATTTCGTAAGCTTCTTGTAGGCGTTTAAGATGGCGGAGGTGCTGTACATTTGATGCTTGGCTAGGTGCTTTGTTTTGGTTAATTGGTGGTAGTATTTAGAGGAGGTGCGCATGTCGAGTTGGTAGTTTTAGCTTGGTAGTTTAGTTATTGGTTGCTTCGAGATAAAGTTTGGTTGAATAAAGCAAAGAAGAAAACCAGGCCACGAGCGCATCACATGGTGACCGGCTACACCACCTTCTGAAAACCAACTGAGTTCAATCCGAAGAACGAAGAAAGAAAGATCAGCCAATCTTCTCAATTCAAGCCAAGGGGGCAAGAACCAGCATCCATCCAACCCAACGCCAAAGGGGCAAGAACCAGCATCCATCCAACCCAACGCCAAAGGGGCAAGAACCAGCATCCATCCAACCCAACGCCAAAGGGACAAGAAGCGGCATCCATCCAACCCAACGCCAAAGGGGCAAGAAGTGGTATCCATCCAAACCCACGTCAACGGGTCAAGAAGCAGCATTAACCTTCATTCAAGCCAACCATAGAAGCAGTTGATGATCATGGGGATAGAAGACAGGGAGTAGCCATACAGAAAACGCAGACTAAATAGATGATACAAGTCTAGTTCAAGCAAACGGGGGCAAGGCATTATCATAGTGATCAAGATCAGGGAATCAGATCAGGTGGCAGACCTGTAGACAAAACAAAGGCAGTTGGTTGAAGGAATTAGGGGTCCGTCTGGCCAACGGAGCCCTGCTTTTCTTCTCCACTGTGGTCCGGAACGCAGGTGGAATCTTGTTGTGTGTGCGGTGGATGAAAGCGTTGCATGGTTGGTAGTGTGTTTCAAAGTTTGGGATCAAGAATCGTAACAGACTGCTGGTTGAAATCTGCGCGCAGCAGCAGCAGTAGCAACAAAAGGGGACACAAGCAAAACAATTTTGGTGTTTGGGTATACCTCCTGGCAAAGAAATCTGTGCACAGCAGGGGAAGGTCGAAAACGACAAGAGGGAAGGTCGAAAACGACAGAAGGGAAGGTGGAGCGACAGTAGCACATACACAGCTTCGGGTAGCTTCAGGTCTAAAATTTTTGGGGAAGCCTCCTGGTTGAATCTGCCGGCAGCAGGGGAAGGTGTATCAACAAGGGAAGGTGTCGCAAGGGAAGCTGTTGCAAGGGAAGTTGTACATTAGATACAGTACGTAGCCGGGGAAGTCACAGTGAAACAAGGGATGCAAATTGACTGGAACAGTAGGACGCAAGAAGCACCGTAAAAGGACGCAAAAAGGGCGCAAGGCATGCAAATTGGTTGATGGTACCTGGGGATACAAGAAGCACAGTATAAGGGTGCAAACGTTAATTATAGTTGCATTGCACAAGGACAAGAAGCAAGGAGAAATCACGAAACTCGCAAGAATTTTACTGTTACAGTGCCAAGAAAATTTCCAGAGTTTTGGGATTTACACCTTGGGATAACAGGAATAAAGGTTCTGGCAAGAGTGGGAAAACCAAGTGACAGTGGCAGTGACAGTGACAAGTGACAGTGGCAAGTGACAGGAAGTCCAAGTTTACTGTCCCTGGGAGAGAAAAAGCAGACCATGGCAACCATGGAACAAAAGGTTGGTGGCATCAAAAGAGAGATAGAGAACATTCAAGATTCATTGCAAGCACGATTCACAGATTGTGACAGACTCACAGAAAGCCTCAATGGAGTCATGCAACAGAGTGAACAGGGTGCACTTTTCAATGGATCATCCCTGATGGGGAACATGTTGCCATTTAAGGGTCGTGCTACTGACAATTATGGAAGATGGTTGTCAGAGTTCAACAAGATTGCTGTGGCATGTCGATGGGGAAAGGAGCGACGGCTGGAAATTTTGCCATCTTTGATGAAGGAGCATGCAGAAAAGGTGTATGATCAGGTGATTAGCACTCTCACACCAGAAGAAGCCTCTGATTATGACACTGTCACGAGCAAATTGTCTGATCACTTCAATTCAGCTGAAGCCAAACGGTTGAGTGCAATGAAATACTCACAGTGCAAACAAATGGCAGCACAGACAGCCGAAATGTTTGCAGACCAATTGCAAGACTTGATTCAGGATGCTTATCCAGACATGGATGCCGACAATCGGGAACGCATGCTTTTGGATCGATTCCTTGAAAATTTGGGTCCAAAACTCAAAAGACCAGTGGCATATGCAAATCCACAGACCTTTACTGAAGCAGTTGCATCAGCTCGCCGATTTGAATTGCAAGAAATCACAGATGAGGTGGCAACAAGCAAGGTTATGGTGGCAGCCATAGCCAGTGACACATTTGAGGAACGCCTCAACAAGCTGGAGAAAACAGTCATGGACATGGTACTGAAACAGAACAGGGAAGTGGATGAAGAACATAATGATGGCATGAGTGACAGTAGCTTGGGACAATGGAATCAATGGCAAGGAAGAGCTTTTGATGAAGATGCTCACCCAATTTGTTTCAATTGCAATCGATGGGGACATGTGCAAGCAAACTGTTGGAATAGGATGCATGGAGATGGCCTTCTGAATGACTTTTGGTCATTTCAGGATTTTCAGCCAGGTGATGACCAGATGATTGAAGGAGAAGAATTTGTACCCAATGGTGGCGACTTCCAAGGGGACAATAGTGACCATCCATTCACTTTCACGCAGCCATATGAAGAGGGCCCAGTGTTTCCAGGTTTTGGGCAACCCAACCCAGACCATGCATTTGAGGAACCATTGCAACTGTTACACCAAGATTTTCAGCAAGCATGCATGGGGGAACAGGATCAGAACATGGAAGACATGGCCAACCAATGGTGGGATACTAGAATGCACATGCAAAATCATCAGCCAATTATCATTGGGGGAGTCACCTTGACTTCACGCCAATTATTAGAGAATTCACAACATACACAGAAGTTGGCAATGAGAGAACAAGGAAGAGCAGAACAGACAATGGGGATGAAGACAGCACAGAGAATCAAGGTTGACACTAGTGACAAGCAACAAATTGGGCAGACGGCAGAGGGACAAAAAGATGGCCATGAACAAAGCTTGGACCAGGAATGGAAAGGATGGCATTCAGTTAGGATGGCCCAAAATGATGCAGAAAAGAGCTTGGTGAATTCTAATAGTATAGAACCAAAATGCACAGTGCAAGTTTCACCATACATGGCAGAAAAGGCAGCGCAGGCAGTCATTGGGTCTCTGCTGGTTGTCGATCAGCATGGACAAGTCATCACTATATTTTGATACTGTACATTGGAGGCAAGTGGAGACATGTCTAAATCGAGGAACGAGGGAAGTGCAATTTGAGTTCATATCCCTTTGAATGGCAGAATGTGCGGGGCAGGTTTTTGAAGCAAGTTATGCCAGTAGGGCGAATGGTCATTACCAACACAGCCATGGGACAATTCATTGATACCAGTATGCAGTCGCTTCACATGGGTTATGCATGCAGTGTGGACAATTGGGTGTTTCTGTGTCAATTAGAAATTTTGGCAAGATTGCAATGAAGGTAGACACAGAAGGTGAAAAAAAATAGGAAGTGATCAGTTTTATCTTCTTCTACCCTATTTGCATTTACTTTAATTTTCAGATGACATACGTATAGTATGTACGTTCATTGTATAGGGCGATGTATTGAATGCCAGTATGATTACAAATATGGAGTGGTGGCCTATTTTAGTATATTTTGCAGTGAGCATATACCACAGTTAGCATAGTTTAGTCACTACATGTAGAGTAGATTGACTCTTGTTCGGATTTTGTGTAGTGTTTTAGCATTGTAAGTATATTCAGTTGGCTAAGTTCGGGACGAACTTCAATTATTCGCGGGCATGTAAGGTGCGTGATTATATGGGCACAGTATTGAGGGTATAATGTAAGGGGTTATGCTTGATTACGGTAGAAAATTATAAAGAATGTTCTGGTAGGTACGTAAGCAGGTGACTATTATAAATTAGGCTGGCTATGATTTAGGAACATAAGGACAAAGATAAGTAAGCATATGTTGATGAATTATCAATTATTATTAGTGTACATTTGCATGTAATTAGCTAAGCATAATAATTTGTATGTGGTAGTGTGTACGTAACGTGTAGAGATGCCAAGATTTAGAGGCTTCCATGCAAAGAGCAGTACGTATGTGTATTTCATGCTGTAATGTATTTGATGCTTGGAATGCAAGCTGCAGTAGTTTTTATGAGCTCGGCGAAAATTGTTTTCGTGATCTTCGTCGACATTTCGTAAGCTTCTTGTAGGCGTTTAAGATGGCGGAGGTGCTGTACATTTGATGCTTGGCTAGGTGCTTTGTTTTGGTTAATTGGTGGTAGTATTTAGAGGAGGTGCGCATGTCGAGTTGGTAGTTTTAGCTTGGTAGTTTAGTTATTGGTTGCTTCGAGATAAAGTTTGGTTGAATAAAGCAAAGAAGAAAACCAGGCCACGAGCACATCACAGAGCCACCGCCGTCATATTCGTCTGGCGTGTATCCAGCAGGGTGGAGAGTCGAGGGAGCTGTGTTGGGTCGAGGTAGCGCCGAGTTATTACCTTGTAAGGTGGGGAATGGACCAGCATTTGTGGCGGATTCTCATGGAGGGGACAGTCAACATCGGCGTGATAGTCAACATCCCAGTCAACATGAGAGTCAACAGGATGATGGAGGGAATCAACAGGGTCCACTGGGTCAACAACAGGGAGGAGGCAATGGACGAGAGGATCAGCTGATAGCGCTGTTGAGGGAGAATCAGAACATGTTGCGGGAGCAGATGGCGAGCATGAATAGGGAGAGAGAGAGGGAGCGGTCAGTGGGTCGAAGAGAAGAGGGTGAGGTGGTACGTGGTGGTCGCATTGGCTTGAAGGATCTTCCTACTTTCGATGGCTTGAATCCGTTCAAGTTGGTGGAGTTTTTGACGGAGTTTGATCGGTGTCGAAATGTGGGGCGTTGGTCAGACAAGGAGGGCTTGTATTGGCTGCAGGCTTCATTGAAGGGTTTGGCGTTGGAGGAATTCACAGTTGCTGGGCCGTACTATTCTCTGAACGAAGCTACGAGAGTGTTGAGTCGTCGTTTCCTGGACAACAAGGAGCGTAGTTCGGCGTTGCATACTTTGCGGTATTGTACTCAGCTGAAGGGTGAGAAGGTGGAGGACTACTTTCGTCGCGTGATGGAGCTTGGAGATGTTGCGCTGGCGGATGATCCGAAGAAGGATAGGATCATGGTGGAATTCTTCGTGGGCGGTTTGTTTTCGCGTAATATGCAGGATGACGTGGCGCGACAGCATCCGAGAACCATGGCGGAGGCGTTGCGAGTGGCGAGGGAGGAGGAGAGTCGATTCTTTAGATGTAGGCAATATGATACGCGTGGGGACAACGTGTCGTTCAATTCGAGACAGAACAACAACAGCAATGGTCAACCGTTTGTTCCTCAGCGGAGTTTCAACAACAGCAACAACAATCGCGGAATGATGGGGGTAAACATGGTAGGCGCAGGTGGGCAGAATAGTATGGGTCGAATGGGTGGTGGATTTGGTAGTGGACAGCAGGGGCAGTCGACATTCAACAGTCAACAGCAGGGCAATCGGATGCAGAGTGATAACATGGGACAGAGACAGGGACAGTTTGCTGGTGGACAGGGTGGAAGTGGACAGCAGTTGGGTGGTGGTGGAGTTGGACGCAATGGCACTGGTTGTTACAGCTGTGGACAGGTGGGTCATTTTGCCAGAGAATGTCCGAATTCGCGGGGGAATAGTGGTGTGGGAGGAATGGGTAGTGATCAGAGAGCGTGCTACAATTGTGGGCAGGTGGGTCATTTGGCGAGGGACTGCAGAGCGGGGAGTGGTGGACAGGATACGACGGTGAAGACATTGGAGACGGTGTGGCCAAAAAACTTGCGTGCCCCGCCCAGCTAAGCGACGAGGAGGCTGAGAGCAGAAAGGGGGTTGGCTCGTCTGTGTGTATGGTGGGTACTGATGGGGAAGTGTACGGAGTGGGCTCTGGAGGTGAGAGGAAGGTGAAGGGAGCGCTGCGGATTGTGACGGAGATAGGAGGCGTGAAGACAATCACCTTGTTCGATACGGGCGCCAATGTGTCTTTGTTGAATCGGGAGTTCTATCACGGGTTCTTGTCGAAGGAGTCTGATTTTGTGGGAGGCAAACAGGTGAAGAAGTACAGGGGTCCGTTACCGTTGTCAGCTTCGAATTCTGCGATACCTATTGAGGAACAGGTTGACATTTTGATGAAGATAGGCAACGTGGAGAAGATGGTGACTTTTCTTCTGGCGAATGGGCTGTTGGAGCGTTGTCTGTTGGGGCGAAACGATATCGATTTGTTTGGCAATTGGTTGTATTGTCCTCAGGCTTCATGTTTTGTTCTTCATGGGGAGCGCGTCGATTTGGTGAATAGGATGGGGGGCTTGGAGGGAGCGGATGTACTGGTGGCTGAACGGGTAGAGGTGGCACCACGCACAGGACGAGTGATCCCATTGACATTGGTAAATCGAGTGACAGACGAAGAGGGGACGTTGGGAGGTTGGTACGTGGAGCCAGATGAGAATTTCTAAGCGCAGACAGGGCTGGATGTTTATCCGTCGATAGTGGACGTCAATGGGCAGGCAGCAGCTAGAGTTGTCAACTATGGAGAAACGACCATCGTGCTGGAGGCAGGGGTGAGCTTTGGGTCAGCAGAGGGCGCTGAGTTTGTGGAGAGAGGACAACTGACGCAGGAGTTGGAGGAGATGGATGCATGTTCTGCAGAGGTGACGACAGAGATGAGGGAAGAATTTGTCAAGAAGCACTTGAAGTTGGATCCTGGATTGAGTCATCGTGAGCAGCAGGAGTTGGCAGATGTGATGTTGCGTTATGCGGATGTGGTGTCGACGGGGGATGGGGACATGGGTAGGACGGATTTAGTGGAGCATGTGATTGACACTGGAGATGCGAAACCGGTCTATCGACGTCCGTACAGGGTGGAGCATCTGAAGCGGGCTATTATTGAGGAAAAGGTGAATGAGATGTTGGAGCAGAAGTTGATTGAACCGAGCAAGGCGGAATGGGGTTTTCCAGTGGTTCTCGTGCAGAAGAAGGATGGGTCTACGCGTTTTTGTGTCAACTATAAGGGTCTGAATGACGTCACCAAGTCGGATCATTTCAATCCGCCGTTGATTGCATCAATCTTGGAGTCATTGGGAAAGAGTCTGTATTTCACCAGTGTGGATTTGTACGGCGCCTTTCACCAGGTACCGCTGAGTGAGTTGTTGGACAGCAAGGATAAGACGACATTCACGTGTCACGCGGGAAATTTTCGCTACTTGTTTTTGCCGTTTGGGTTGAAGAATGGGCCGGCCACTTTCCAGCGGTTGATGGAGAAGGTGTTGGTGGGATTGATAGGTGTCGTGTGCTTTGCGTATTTGGACGACATTCTGATACTGGGGGCCACTTGGGAGCAGCATCTGGAGAATGTGGAGAAGGTGATGGAGCGATTGAAGGCAGCTGGGCTGAAGATCAAGTTGAAGAAGTGTACGTTTGCAGCGCCAGAGGTGCCGTACTTGGGTCACGTCGTGGGTAGAGCGGGGTTGAGGATAGATGATGGGCGATTGGAGGCATTGAAGAGAGCGTATCCGGATGAGAGGCCACCATCTTGCAAGAAGGATCTGTTGAGTTTTCTGGGGAGCATACAGTTTTTCTCGAGATTTGTACATGGCTTTGCTGAGTTGGCGGAACCGTTGTATAAGATCACGGGCAAGAAGAGTCAGTAGGTGTGGAGTCCAACGTGTCAGGCGAATTATCAGAAATTGCGTGATTCGTTGTGTGAGCATCCAGTGGTGTTGGCGTTTCCGGATTTCACGAAGGAGTTTCGAGTGTATTGTGATGCCAGCATGCACGCGGTGGGTGGGTGTTTGACTCAACTGGACGATGAAGGACGGGAGCGACCAATCAGCTACTTTTCTAAGGCTTTGAATGCGGCGCAGCAGGGCTACGAGAATACAGATCGGGAGCTTTTGGCGATTTACGAGAGTTTGCGCGCGTTTCGTTCGTTTGTGTATGGTGGGAAAGCGACGGTGTTCACGGATCATCAGGCGCTGTTGTATTTGGTGGGCGATTCGTACGCGGTGTATCAGCGGACTCCGTGCAATCGGCTGAATAAGTGGCGGCACTATTTGATGGGGGAAACGGACTGGACTCTGCGGTATGTACCGGGGCGCAAGAATAACATTGCGGATGCGTTGTCGAGGATACCAAGATTCGATAATGAGGAGATATTGGAGACGCAACTGGATCGGGCGTTTTGGTGTGAGCTGGAGGCGAATGTGGTTACTAGAGGGATGGCTAAAAGACAGCAACGGGTGGAAGAGTTGGGTAGGGCGAGACCGGTGGTGATCCAGATGGATGAAGAGCAGGAGGAAGCGAGCGGAGAGCAGGAGGTGGGTGAGGTGGATGAGAGTATAGTGGTGATAGAGGAGGAAGCGGGGAGTGACAG
The DNA here is from genome assembly GCA_030247985.1 of Epsilonema sp. ZAB3_2. NCBI lineage: Eukaryota > Metazoa > Nematoda > Chromadorea > Desmodorida > Epsilonematidae > Epsilonema > Epsilonema sp. ZAB3_2. The sequence continues at coordinate 41,549 of JASAMW010001965.1, read as the reverse complement.
AGAGGGGGAAGGAGAAGAGAACACGGGGCCAGTAACCAGAGCGCAGAGACGCAAGAGAGAGAAAGAGCAGGGGGAGAAGGAAGTGGAGGAGAGAAGAGTAGTGGAGGAGGAAGTTGAAGTGACGTGTGAGCATGAACAGAGGGAGGAAGAAGATGGTGCAGTTACGGTTGAGTTTCGCTTGGAGGAGGATTTGTGTAGGCAGTTGTTGGAGGCGCAGGAGAGAGAGCCATGGGCACGCATGATGAAGTTGTATCTACGTACGGGGGAAATGCCAGCGGAGGAGAAAGCGAGTGAGTGGGTGAAGAAGGAGGCAGCGAAGTTTGATTTGTCGGAGGCGGATGGTCTGTTGCGTCATCAGGATCCACATGAAGAGGGAGAATGGCGTGTGTACGTACCGACTGGTTTGAGGATGAAGATGATTGAATTGCTGCATTGTGACTGTTTTTCGGGACATCCAGGCTATGCGGGCACGTACGACAGGGTGAGGAAGCGTTTCTTCTGGCCGGGCATGTACACGGACGTGTTGAAGTATGTACAGAGCTGCGAGTTGTGTGTACGTAACAAGGCGGGGTCTCAACCGCATCGAGCGCCTATGCAGGAGTATCCGATTGAGAGTATGTTCGAGCGCGTGGGGGTGGACGTGACTGGGCCGTTTCCGGAGACAGCGGAGGGCAACAAGTACATTCTGGGCTTCATCGACTACTATACACGGTTGGGCGTCGCGGTGGCATTGCCAGAAGTGTCAGCAGAGACGATAGCGCGGGTGTACTTGGAGAGAGTGGTGGCGTACTTTGGGCCGTGTCGAATGATGGTGAGTGATCGGGGGAACAATTTCTTGGCGCCGATTTTGTCGCAGATTTGTCGTTTGGTACATACGGAGCGTGGAGCAACATGCGCGTATCATCCAAGGGGTAACGGAAGAATTGAGAGATTTTGGGGCTCTTTGAAAACGATGCTGCATATGTACGTGGAGGAGGACAAGGATTGGGATCAGGTTTTGCCATTGGTTGTCTACGCATACAATTCGGGCATTCGGACGTGCACTGGGTTCACACCGTACATGTTGGCTTTTGGGCGGGAGGCGAAGTTGCCGGCGGATCATTTTCTCATTCTATCTTGGCAGGAGTTGACTGAGTCGGGTGAGTTGCTGCAGAAGGTGGTGAAGGGTCTGAAGAAGGTGCAGGAGACAGCTAATCGAGTGACGGGTACCTACCAGCGGAAGATGAAGCTGCGTTATGATCAGAAGTCGAGGAAGTTGGTTTTGCGGCCGGGCGACATGGTCATGCGTAAAGTGGAGCGAATCTCGGGTTCAAAGTTGTTGTCGAGTTTGTATGACGGTCCTCATCATTGTGTGTATGTACCTATCAACGGGGAGAGTGCACTGGTTCGGTTGTTTGATGATCCTCAGGGGAAGTACGAAAAGATTTCGGTGGAGCAACTGAAGAAGTATGTACCGCCTTTGGTTGTGCAGAAGCAAGTGGTGGAGATGGATGTGGTGGCACAGTGTGAGTCAGCGTTGTTCTCATAGTCTACGTACAGTGTGGAGTAGTGGGGTGAAGGTGACATTTACTACTGGGGGGCAACAGTGACAACTTGGGATCAATGACAGCTATGTACTGTATGTGCGGCATGGGGAGAGAGGCAACAGCGTCCGTCGAGTAGTTGGGTCTAGTCAGTGCTACGTTGCACCAGGTATAGCTTCAGCGGCTTGGAGGTTACCGGCGTCCAGGCAGGTGTGGAGTTATCAGCAGCTTGGAGGTTACCGGCGTCCAGGCGGGCTGCGTGGGGAGGTCTAGTCAGTGCACTTTCGGCACCATGTCTTTGTTGATAGCGGCTTGGAGGTTACCGGCGTCCAGGCAGGCTAGGGGTATGGATAGAAAATCAGAAAATCGTCAAAAAAAATGTGTGTTTCATTGTCGGACAAGGAGTCTACTGGCTCTGCTAATACGGGTGTATACAGTGGTGGGGTGTGGGTGTGTACGTATGGTCTACAGTGTGCATGTACGTTGGAGGCGGAGGAGGAGAGAGGGAGTGGCGGTGATGAGGAGCGCCTGGATATGTACGGATGTACAGTCTGCAGCAGGCATGTATATTGAAGGAGAAGATGGAGGGAATGCGGCAGGAGCTACTGGGAGTATGTACGTACCTACATTGTCTACAGTGTGTGTTTGGGAGGAAGGAGGAGAGAGGAAGGAACGGTGGGTAGGAGCGACTGTATGTACGTATGTATGCACGGAGTCTACAGGTGTACAGTAGGTACGTACTGCGTACGGTGGGTATGTACTGAATTGGAGGGTCACAGGAGAAGGATGGGACTTGAGGACAACTAAACGGGAAGGAGTTGGTGGCAGTGAGACAGGAGGCTGTCAACGAGGGCAAGGAGGGATGGGTTGTTTAGGTAGCGACTAACACCGGGACGGAGGCGACGGAGAGTGGAGGAGGCGGAGGGGCGACGGCGACTGGTGGAGGAGGCGGAGGGGCGACGGCGACTGGTGGAGGAGGTGACGGGGCGACGGCGACTGGTAGAGGAGGTGGCGGGGCGACGGGGACTGGGGGAGGAGGAGCGACTGCAGGGGCGGAGGGAGGCGGCACAGCGGAGGAAGGAGAGAAAGAGGGCGAAGAGAAGAGAAGAGAAGAAGAAGAAGAAGAACGGGCGGCGCTGGAACAATCGAACGCGTCATCGGGCATCGACGATCTGGATGAGGGGCAGTTGGGACTGGCGGAGACACCGTTGGAGAAGTTTTTGGTAATGGAGATTCGGCGAGCGAGAAGGGAGAGTGGGCAGTTGAGGGCGGAGAATGGGCGGCAGCGGCGTGAAATTGAGAAGTTATTTCGGGAGCTGCAGCGCGTGACGCGGCGAGTTCAGGACGAGCAACAACAGCACCAGGCCCATATCCAACGGATGGCAGACGCGTTCGAGGTGACTGTGATAGAACTGGAGGAACTGGAAGGAGTGGCGCGCAGGTGGAAGGAGGAGGAGGAGACGAAAAAGCCGGAAGGGAAGAAGAGAGAAGCGACGAAGCGGGGAAGAACGCAGGAGGAGGAAGCCGCAGTGGAGAAGGAAGCGAAAGAGAAGCGACTGGAGGGAGAGCGAAGGTGGGAGGAGAAAAGAAGTCAGTCCAGGGAGGAGGTGGAGCGTAAGAAGAGGGAGGAGGAAGGGAAGCGAAGGCGGGAAGAGGAAGCGAGGCGAAGAAGGGTGGAGGAGGATTGGAGAAGCGGCAGGGGAGCGCGAGCGACGGTGGCGAGAAGTGGCGGAGCTGGATGTTTCAATTGTGGAGGATGGGGTCATCTGGCGAGAAACTGTGCGTCAAGAAAGGGAGTGGAGAAGGCTGGGGAGCAGTGTCGAGTGTGCAACGGCTTCGGACACTTTGCGCGGGATTGCTTCACTGTGGGAGGAGGGGCCAACATCCGGAATATTGCGCGGCGCCAGGAAGCAGCGAGGCAGGAAGGAGCTGGAAGGCTGGGAGCGGCGGCAGGGCAGACAGGAGGAGCGGCGGCAGTGCGAGTTGGAGCGGCGGCGGCGGCGGAGCAGGGAGGAACGGCGACAGTGGATGGCGGGACGACGACGGTGGCTAGCGGGACGACGACGGTGGCTGGTGGGACGACAACAGTGGCCGGTGGGTCGGTTTGGAATGTGGCCGCACAGCAGCAACAGCAACTGCAGCAGCAACAGCAACAGACGGCTCAGCTGGATGCGATGGAGGCAGGCGGCGTGGGGTATGGTGGAACTGGAGCATCGGCGGCGTATGGTGGTTATCAGGGATACCGAGGAGGCCACATTGGATTCGCGTTTCGTGGCGGCAGGCAGTTTGGGGCGCGAGGCGGAAGAGGAGGCGGATACGGCGGTGGATACGGAGGCGGCGAGGGACAGCAGTGGTGCCAGATATGCAACGGATACGGGCACTCGGCGGCGAATTGTGCTTCGAGATAGATACAGCTGCAGTGGGAGTGTGTGCGGGTTATGTATGTCTACTAACGGGTCTTCTATGCAGGAAGTATGTGTACACGGGTACGTAGGTACGGTGATACGTAACAGTCTACGGTTTGGTGCCGCCGGTTAACGGGTTTACTACTGTGTTTGTTTGTTGTTGTTGCGTTGGTGATGCGAGGAGGTTGATGGTGTCTACAAGTTGGGTGCAGCCGGGTAAATGGTTTATTTTGTGGTGTACAGAAGGGAAACAGCAATGTACGGTCAACACGGCACAGGGTAATATACGTACGTACGATATGCATGTGCAGTACGGTACATGGGACAACGTGCATCAAGTCAACAGGCATCAATGGCAACATTGGGGTGCAGTGGCACATCGGAGAGGTGAACATCCATTGGGAACGGTAGTTGACGATCGGCGTATCTAAATCAAAAAATAACTAACATAATAGCATAACAGTAAAGTATTGTTTTCATGATTTTTGACTGGTATGTACGGTAATAATTACATTAAATTATATGTATGTACGTACTAACACAGTCAACAATTGGGTGAAGATGAGGCACACGGCGGTATGGGCAGATGGACTGGGCAAGAAGTCGGCGGCTTGGTTGGGCCAGTACGGTTACTGCAGCGAGTTACGGCACGGCAGGATGGCTATTTTGACCTCTCGAGGATTATGTATGTATACAAGGGGCCCCTTGTGTGGATGAGTGCGCGCGTGTGGAAGGAGGAGAGTGATGGACGGAAGCCAGCCGAGGGTTGGTGGATGTGCGGGTGCCTGCGTGCTTCGTGGACGCGACACTTGTGTTGGGCTCCGCCCGTCGAGGACGTGGCGTCCCGGTTGACAGAGTGGTGCATCAGCTGGCAGAGCAATCAAATCCATGGGGGATCGACTCCGACAGCGCAGTGGTTCAGGTATGACTGGAGCAGTCAGGGCTACTGTGGTGGACGACAGGGGTAGGTCCACGGTGGTGGAGTGCTTTGGACGACTGATGGACAGTGTACCAGTGATAGCGTGTGTGAGCGCTCGGGAAGGACAGACTGGGCATGTTGCCGTGCGGAGGACTACGCTACGTTACGTACAGTACATACATACGGTGGGTATGTGGGGGAAGTGGCTCAGGAAGCAGTCGGCATCTATGGTCGGTACGTCTGGGTTGTACTGCAATGGGAAGGGACAGGGATGGATGACGTGTAAGGGAAATGCGGCTGACAACAGGGGAGTTGGGGAGGGTGTGCAGCGGCTACAAGCGGCTGGGGGGAGCTAAAGCTTCCGGAAGGTGGGGAGGATGTGGCGAGAAGCGCCGGCGACTACTTGGTGGGCAGCGTCTACAAGCGGCTGGGGGGAGCTAAAGCTTCCGGAAGGTGGGGAGGATGTGGCAAGAAGCGCCGTCGACTAGCACGATTACGGAATTGTGGCAATAAATATGTGGCACGTGGGCGTGTGGTGGTCAGTTGCGAGGGTGTAGATTAGGATGGCAGGAATAAGGACGTCCATGGATCTGGGGATAAGGAATGGTTTGTGTGGCGCAATTTATGAATTCGGCCAATGGACAGCAGCATTGACACCTGGGGTCTGGTTATGGACCAATGGGCTACTGTTTTGTGGGTGACGTCAACTTGCGTAATCAAGATGTCCATGGCTCAGAAGGCCTCCGAAGACTCAAGACGAAGAAACGTTGGATCTCACGAGATTCTCGGATGCAGGTTGGTTGGTTTCTTGGCTTATTGGATTGCTGGTGAATCGTGCTTCAAGGCGTAAAGATAAGTCAATAAAAGGCGTTATTATCCTTTCTTGTGGGCTTGTTTCGCAGTGCAACGTTGACAGCAGTAATCATACACTGGGTACTCAGCATTGTGACATTACCTTTTGTGGTTCTTGGGGAGTATGTTTGTTGGGGGGGTGCGTGTGCGCGGTGTTCTGAGCCCTTTTGCGCGGGGAGCCACCCGCGCGAGCCAGGGCCTCGGCTTTCGCGACTCTTTCCCCGCACACCCGCGAACGCACCCTTGGGGACTTTGGGGGGAAGCCCGGGCCCCTTGTGTTTTTTTACCACACCACCGGTCCTTTCGGGTATTCTACTTTCCCATTCGTTCTCTTCTCCTCTCTTTTTTCGTGCGGCCCGCCGCCTGCTTTTTTTTTTGGCGGGGCGGGCTGAGCCCGGCACAGAGGGGGGGTATTCGCGGGGGAAGAGGGGGAAGGGCCCCCCCATCCTTTGGTAGGGCCTAAAAAATGCTGCAAAACGCACCAAGCCCCATCCCTCTACGTTGCGTCATTCTTGAGTTACAGGCAAAAACTGATCTGTGAACGGGAAACTCAGCTTTAGAGCATGTAGCTCACTAACCACTGCACCAATCTGAATAATTTTTCTACCACCGTGTGCTCATGGACGAAATATGTGCTAAACTGCGCAACGACACACGACACGTTTTTTGGCTTCCCATTCCACAGGCAGTGAAAATACAGCGAAACTTTATACAACAAAAAGGTAGAACACCAAACGGAGCACACGGTGGTAGAAAAATTATTCAGATTGGTGCAGTGGTTAGTGAGCTACATGCTCTCAAGCTGAGTTTCCCGTTCACAGATCAGTTTTTGCCTGTAACTCAAGAATGACGCAACGTAGAGGGATGGGACTTGGTGCGTTTTGCAGCATTTTTTATGCTCTATCTAATGATGTGTGTGGCCTTACCCCGAATTTTCCGCGCAAAGTTCCCCTTTAAGTGTCCGGTTTTACCCCACAGTACCCTACATACTCAATGATCACAGTCACAATCGATATAGACCAGTTGTTGTCACGATGGGGTTGGTCGACAGCGACAGAAGAATCGACAACAAAATAACGTTGACGACCCAGCAGGCACCGATTCTAACTTTCACTAAATCCGGGGACATTTTGGCTATAAACTCGCCTTACATACCTAGAACTATGTAGTTCACGCACACTACTACTGGCCTCGGACGCTATTGCCATACGAACGCAGTACGTAATATATGAATGAACCCTTCTTACCTGAACCAGGAAGCCCCTTGATCAGCACGTAATCTCGAGCCAAGAGCACGCGCAGCACTGCAGTCATCTGACCAGCGTTCAAGCCCTTGAGAATGGGTCTAAGCACTGGCATAACGCTTTTGCTCAGCGCACCGTCGAACTCAGCAGGCTCCTTGTCGATGAGCAAGCGACGAAGTTTCGCGCTGAAGCATCAAGTTTACAGGTTCGCCTTTTTTATTGGTTTATTTTCGTGAGTGCAACATCATCTATACGATTTTTCCAGGGGTATGTTACACACAGAGAAGTACGAAAAGTTTTGTTTAAGATACCACTTTATGATACGCATGCATGAGCATGAGCTATGCAACGCTACTGTACAGTACGAATACTGTGCCCATAGGTAGCCGGTACTGTCGGCGTAAACCCGACCACCCAGCAATTTGGAGGTAAAACTGGCCGGGTTTACCCCACGATACCCTATACATCATACCAATGAGGCGAATTCTCCATTAGCCTCGCCACGTTTCCAAGGTTAATATGGTGAGTGGCTTGGCTCTCGTATTTGTCCAGGCGAAACACATCCTGTCGTAACGCTTTACGAAGCTCCTTATCCACGCAAATGGTTATACGCTTGTCTGAAATGCAAAACACACTCAATATCTTAGAAGTCACGTCTAATGAGCGAGTCAACAAGACAGGGAAGACACAGAGAACTAGTACGCTAAAATGGATGATATTGTAGTGCAAGCAAGGTGTGTATGAACCAGTTGCGTTGCCGTGGTGGGGTTGGTCGATAACGAAACAACCCGGTGGTATTTAGTGGTCGCCATCGACCAACCCCATCTCGAAAACGCAACTGATTCATAATGAGAGTTACTGTGCATTGTACACGTGTACGTACATGCGTTTGGCAAGACAGAACGTAACATGTGACTACTTTCATACATGTGATCTTCCGTACAGTGCCCATGAAAACAGCAACGTGAGAATGGGTTTCACTGGATCCTACGATCACATCGCCAATGGAAAACACGCCATTGGGTAACGGAGCATCACTGAAAAAACAAGGCAACTTTCTGTATACAGGGTGTATCAGAAGTAACTCTCCGGATGTTTGTGCTTATATCTTCACAACGGAGTGCCACATTCAAATGTGGTTTTTTGCGTTGAATAGCCAAGGCTTCAACGTTGATGCAGCCAAAATTTCAGCTTCCTAGGTTGCATTGGCATGGCGCTGTAAGCGGTCAAAGTTGCGGCGCTTTTTTTGGCGCAAAACGGAGGCAGGGCACTGAGGCGGGGCAACGGATTTGCATTTTCGCTTTTTTCTCGCTCTTTCAAGTCTGTTCACCATTCCACGCTAACTTTTATGCATTTTTTGAGCAGTCTTGTCGAAGATAGACTTCAGTTTGATCACCATGGCATCAGCGTCCCAAGGAAAAGCTTGGATGACCGAATTTTGGCTGTAACACTGTTTGCTAAGTTCGAATCTGCAAGAGAAGTGGCATGGAGATGGAAAACTCTACCGAAACTTGTGCTCCAGATAAAAACTGGGGAGGGGAATACTGCGGAAGGAAAACTAAGGAGAGAACTGGGTTAGGTAAACTGGGGAGAGAAAAACCGGAGCCGATCTGTACCTGGCCGCCTGCAAAAATGTGTTAAAATTGACGCTTTGCAAATCGAGCTGTTTGAGCCGCTTTCTGTTGGCCTAGTCTTAGAAAGCTGAAATTTTGGCTGCATCAACGTTGAAGCCTTGGCTATTCATCAACGCAAAAAACCGCATTTGAATGTGGCACTCTGTTGTGAAGATATAAGCACAAACATCCGGAGAGTTACTTCTGATACACCCTGTACTTTAGCACATGTGGATCAGATACGAACAACGTACGAAAAAACACAATACAGTTAGGTATACCCAAACTTTCTGAAATGAAGAAGAGTTCTGCCAGTTGCTTCGCTTTCATATCCAACCAGCACCACATCCGCTATTGCATAGCCGTCCTTCTCTCTAAGGATAAACGACACAAACTGACAACTCTCGAGAACTCATATGAATTTCTGCATGTAGTATTCTTGCAAACGTGGGGTACAGTGGGGTTAAACGAACGGTGAAAACAAAACATCATATTCAGCTTGTAGGGTACAGCGGAGTAAACCCGGCCATCTAGTACTGAAGGCAGTTCTTTCTACGTTGGTGGCCGGGTTTACCCCACCAATAAAACCGCGGCCGGGTTTCCCCCAATACCCTATCTACTGTCCGGTTTTACCCCACAGTACCCTCTCATCCCTACCTTTCTCCAGCGGTCTTTCGCCATACATGCGTCACATCCGCCTTGTGGCTTTTCGCAGCTTCCCATTCCATGAACACCCATCTGATCCATCGCTCAAAATACTCCAAATGCCCTGAAGTCAAGTGGGCCAACGTTTCTGGTACCAGCAGTTTCATAGTCTTGTTCTCAGATTCTTTATGCATTCCTGAGGGTTCTTCAAAGCGGTTCTGCCACAGACAACAATTCAGAAGTTGTGGACATTTGGAACAGGCTCTATGGTCGTCCAAAGGTGGCGGTAGTTGGTGCGTAGATTCTTGACTCTTGCGCAGGAAGAATGCGAGTTCGTTGCGCAGTTGCATCAAGCCTTTCCAGGCGTTTGGTCCCACGCAGACTTCGTGTTGGCTACCGTCTTTGAGGTAGAGCAGAAGGCCCCCATCGGTACTGGTGATGTTGTCAGGTGCAGAACATAGTCGCATTCACATACGTGCACTAAAGGCCGGGTGTGAGTTTGACAGAGAGAGTGAATAGAATGTTTGCGTTTGTAGGTGAAGAATTTGGCAAACTCACGACCTTGATGTTTCAGTTTCAAGCCTTTTATAAAACGGAAAATTGAAACATCTTGCCATGGGTGTACCAAATTCCACATACACTACATCACCTTCATGCACTCTATCAAATACACATCAACACTTCCCTATGATGCACGTGTGAATGCGACTATTGAATGCAAAAGCGACAGCATCTGCGTGTACAAGAGCACTTGACCTTGATGATCCGCCCCCTTTGAGCTTTTTCCAGTCTTCAACTCCAACGGTAACACTTTGCGCTTTCTTCCAACCATTCCAAGCTCCAAAGACACATCGATTTTGCCCCGCAGGCCTAACTGTGGGCACCAAATGTTCTCCTCAATATCTCGCACATTCAACAATTTCCACTGTTCAGCTGCCTTAGTCCTTTTATCAGCGTTATTCCAAAGAGCTTCTTTCTGCACCACAAACCGTTTGATCCAACGGGTAATGTGGGGGAAATAGGACCTGATGCACTCTTTCAGATCGGTTGCTGTAGTTTCCATGCTGTACAGTTGTTGTAAGGTGGAAAAATCTGACTGCAAACGCTTGTCAAGTTCTTGGTCCAGCCATTCAGAAGTAGGAACCTGCTCACACTTCAAAGCTGCTTGAAACAATTCGTGCACCAAACTGCCAACGAGCATGGCTTGACTTGGAGGGTCGCAACCTTTAAACTTGTCAGCGAGCACCGTTTTCCGCCTACAGTACACGCCTGAAGCCACCGTGGTACATTGCACCAGTTGGTCAGGGTCCAAGATGAGCAATGTGTCTGCGTCCATGTTGATCAAGATTTCATTACTATCATCGGAAGACTGCGCCACTTCATCGCGACCAAACAACACGCGAACTTTCAGGCCTTTCGCTAGCGGCGTTTGAGCCCAGAAGCCTTGCAAAACCAACAACTTGCCCGCTTCTTCACAAGTTACAAGGGTGCTACCATCGTCTGGCCTGTGTTCCCAGGTGTCAACAGTCAAATCGAGTTGCTCGGGAGACCTGGGAAGTTTAGGCGGTCGTTTTTCAGGCCTTTTGGACGGCGAAACTTTGGCATTCTGGTCTGAAAGCGACGATACTTCAAGCTTGCAGTTCCCAAACTTGGGCAAGCAACCGTCTTCCACCGTTTCTTGAGCTGCTTCTTGGATGAGCAAGTTCTCCAGGGAGTCGTTGAGGTTTGGTTCAGATTGACTTCGGTATTCATCTTGGTGAATGGTGGAAGAGGAAGATGGAAGGTGTTGACAGGGTGACAGGGGTGATTTGCACCGTGGTTGTGAGGAAGCACGCGGTTTCTTTCTGTTTGGCGAGGTGAAGCTGCTGCAATCAGTGGATGGTTTGATGGGAGATAACTGGGACATGTTTGAACTGGAAAGAGCAGGAGATATGTATTGAAAGGTCAAGTCTTGGTAAAATTGAGGCAGCTCAAACCCCTGAAGCAAAAAGAAAAGATTAGACATATATGGACGATATGCGGTAACGCAATTGGGTTGGTCGATATCGCTATCGAGGTATTTAGTGAAAGTTTGGATCACTGCCTGCGGGGTCGTCGACCTTATCTGATCCAAACTTTCACCAAATGCCGCGGGGTCGCTATCGACCTCGACCAACCCAATCGCGTTACCGCATATGGTAAATAATTTAGCATACTGTCAGCATGGAAATTCAATGTGATGCGTGAAAAGTTTTCATGTGCTAAGCGATAGCGATGACGAAGTAAAACGATTTGATCCGATAGATATCGGAACAAAATGCGAGAAAGGCGCCAAAAAAACCGGCTTTCATTCACGTGCAAGGATCAAAAACCTCGAACAAACGAAAGAAAATGACGTCGATTTTCCCGCAAAAATCAGCTGATTTCGTTGCCAACGCGCTCACGGCCCTGTTCATTTATTACGTAGTTTCTAACCAGCGTTTGTGTCGATAGAAAAAATATTTTACATTTTTTGCAGTTTACGTAACATACATAACGCCGAAAATGTAATCGCTTTATCGACACTTTTCAAAGAACGCCGGATAAGAAAACCAGATTTTCAAAAAAGTTGGCGCGAAAACAAAACAGAAGCATATTTTCCTGTGTGTGCGTCTGCGTGTGTGTTGTGTGTGGCGTCGCTTGTGCTTCGCGCGCGCGCCATATCATAGCGCTTCACTTCTCCTTCGGCCCTTCCTTCGCTTCGGTTTTCCTTCATTTTGATTGCCGCCAAGTCATCCACTCCACATCACAAGAGAATTTTATTATCCCCAAAACTGTCAAAAAAGCTTGCAAAGTTCACCATTTCCGCCTGGAATCGTCAAAAAAACGGAAAATCCATCTCCTTTTCAAGGCCTATCATGATGAATTCTGGCCGCATTTTGCACGGAGAGGAACCTACAGAGAAAATCACCAGTTTTGAAAAGTTGTTGAACGTTGTGAGCGCTGAAATTCAGAAATCGCAAGCCTGGACATCTAGCGATCACGATCGATTCAGCCCTCAAACGAGGGAAACACAGCGAAACATGACGACGGACCATGCGAATCTGCGTCATCTGCTCAATGAGGAACAGCAGCAACAACAACAGCGGATCAAACCTGCAACAGGGTGCAGCAATGAGAGTACGGGTATTCAGCCACCTGCGCCGAGAAGGGACAAGAGCTTGGGCGTTCTTTGCCAACGGTATGTATGTATGTTTCATGCAGGAAATAGGCTAAAATGAAGACCCCACCAGACGTCCTTCGTGTTGAGTTAACTGTTTATTCAGATCAAAAACTGACATGAATATAGTAAGTGCCGAATGCCTACAGTAAAGCAGACACTTTTGAGTTGATGAAATGAGTGCGAATATTGAGTCGGGTGGGGGCTTTGTGGGGTATATACATCCACGCTAGACCCTTGATTTAGATTAGCCGTACGAATGACCTCACGTGGTCGGCGTCCCAAAGCGAACGAATACGTTTTTACTGCGGTACATAGTAAAACGAAGATGACGACGCGCGAGCTTTGCGTCGCCGTCTTCGTTTTTACTACGTACAACGTTTGGAAAACAAGTAGAAGTGTGTTTCCAAGAGAGAAGTAGTATTCAGCAACCGTATAGTATGGAGCAAAAGGTAGAGAAGTCCAGATCAGATCATGCACAATAATATGAACAGAAAGCGCAATCTTGCTATGTTTAGGCTAGCTTATTCATAGTCATTTTTCCTACTCTATGCATGTTTCACAAATATCCTTTCACAATGCTTCTTTTCTACCAAAATGACGCTTGCGTCACCACACTCCCAGCAGCAAAGAAGTGTGGCGTTGAGTGATGAGTTGAGTTAGGTGCCATTTGAATCTGATTTTTGTTGGTGAATTTTTCTTGAACGTTGATGCAGTGGGAGTCCCAGTAAGTCGGCAAGGGCTTTGAAGAAGTGAGAAGCTTTGACATTGTTGAAGTGCATTGCCCTTTGATTGAGTGATTTGGAAAACAAGTGAAGTGTGTTTCCAAGAGAGAAGTAGTTTACAGCAACCGGATAGTATGGAGCAATAAGGTAGAGAAGTACAGATCAGATCATGCACAATAATATGAACAGAAAGCGCAATCTTGCTATGTTTAGGCTAGCTTATTCATAGTCATTTTTCCTACTCTATGCATGTTTCACAAATATCCTTTCACAATGCTTCTTTTCTACCAAAATGACGCTTGCGTCACCACACAACGTACCGCAGTAAAAACCGCATTCGTTCGCTTCGGGACACCGATCACTTGATGTCCCTTGTGCGGCTAGTGTAAATCATGAGTCGAGCCTGGATTGGATGAGGTAACGGTTGATAGTAGGAAATTTGCAGGGGAATGGTGCATGTATGTGATCTTTTGTTTTATAGCTTTCTGGTATGCATGAAGGAGCAATCTGCTGGTGGCAAAGCGATCCACTTGGAAACGACTGCTCAGCGCTTGCGTAAGAAATGAGACTGCCAGGCGGGGGATATTTGGGTACTGTGGGGTAAACCCAGCCAATCCACCCTGGTCCCTCCCTCGCATTCAGCCGTTAGGTGTGATGGGTCCCGTAACGAATGCGTCTAAAGATTACGGTAACGACGAAGCGCGCAGCGAGCAGAAGAACAAACGAAGAAAAGAAGAAACAAAAAAGCTGCGCGCTTCGTCGTTACCGTACCCTTTAGACGCATTCGTTGCGGGACCCATCACACCTAACGGCTGAATGCGAGGGAGGGACCAGGGTGGATAAAGCTCCTTGGAACTTGCCGTTTCTGCAAATGATGAATCAATAGCTCATTTCAAGGAACCGAATGAATGATGCATTTATCTCAATCGGTCCATTGGTTGCTGAGATATGCAGCCCTGAAGCTTGGGTGGCCGGATTTTTCCATGGCCAAGGTTTACCCCATAGTACCCCATTTTGAAGGTTGTGCTGCCGCTAAACTTTGTGTATTGCTATTTTTGTCTGCTTTGTAGAGGTGGAAAAGCGCCGTATCTACGACATCGTTAACGTCATGGAGGCGTTGGAGGCTATGCGCAAGAAGACCAAGAGCTACTACAGTTGGCATGGCTTGGACCATCTTCCGCAGCTTATGCACACTCTCAAGGTACGTACGGTAGCATCGCATGCACGCATTGGCTTAGTACTGTAGAATAGCATAGTGCAGTATTGACCAGTTGCGCTAAAAATTTCGGGGTGATTGTCATCGCGAACTGACTGACTACCACCCTTCTGATTTTCACCTACTTTCACTGCAATTTTTGATCGGTACTGTCAGGGTCACCGATCAAAAATTGCACTAAAAATTAGTGGTTTCAGAAACGCCAGTCACCCAAAAACTTTCAGCGCAACAAGTGAATAGCATGTATGTTATGTACTTTACGACCGTAAGTGCGTAGGCTACTGACGCAGTTGAGCACTGTGGGGTAAACCCGGTCGTGGGGTAATTCCGTCCTGCGTCCACCTGTTCCGTCCGTCGGTAATTCCGTCCTGTCCATCGTCCACTAATATATATTCCATCTTTCCATGTGAGTGGCCGGGTGATTACCACCCCACAAATAAAACCGGCCGGATTTACCCCACGATTACCCTATTATTCACCTTTGTGTTACAGACACAAGCAGAAGCGGAAGACTTGCCGAACAAGATCGCCGAGGTGGAGAGGGCCATGTGCAGCTTCACCGAGCTGAATAATCGCAGCAGATCGGCGGGAACGAAAGAAATTGGCGACGAGGGGGATCACGCGGAAGCGTGCACGCCGCGTCACGGCATGACGTCATCGCAGGACAGCGGCTACTGCTCCCAGGGAACGCCGGAGGAAGAGGAGGAGGCTGCAGAGGAGATGGAGGAGAGACGAAGGTACGGTGTGGGGTAAAAGGGTCGTGAGGTAAAAGAATTGTGACGTGCCGCGTTCCGTATGGCGATAGCCGGGCCCCGAAAAGGGGGGGGGGGGGAGAGAAGTAGGACCGAACGGGAATCGAACCCGTTACCCTCGGACACAGCTGCTGACTTAGGCAACCCCACCAGGGACCGGTCCGGGGACTTTTGGCTAAACTCGCCTTACATACCTAGAACTGGTTTACGTACACTACTTTACTACTGGCCTCGCACGCTATTGCCATACGTACGCAGTACGTAACAAAATTGTGGGGTAAAAGGGTCGTGGGGTAAAACCGGACACCAAGATTTTTCTCAACCACGGCCGTCCATCAAAACAAAGGTCAACACTATGGTACGTCCATCTAAAACGTTCATCAGCCCGCTCGATTGTTGGGTACTGTGGGGTAAACCCGGCCACCTACGCTCTCCTGTGAATTTGCCGTCTCTCTCAGCAAATGATGAACCAAATAGCTCATTTGAAAGAGGAGAGTTCAAGGAATCGATTGATCTCATATTTGTCTCAATCGGTCCATTGGTTGCTGAGGTATGCAGCCCTGAAACTTAGGTGGCCGGATTGTTCCATGGCCGGGTTTACCCCATATTACCCTACGTTTCTTCAGATCAGCCGACCACCCCATAGATCATGCGAGGCGATACACCATCAAGGCAACCGCACTTGAGTTTTTTTAGCAGCCCGATGTACCCAAAGGCCCAAATTGTACACCTACTTTTCTTACCCAAATACAGCTATGTACACCTACCCTACTTGTCTTCAGATCGGCCGACAGTCCCGTCGTCCTGGGCGTGTGGTACGAGGAGAGAGGCGCACCACAGCAGCACGGGTTCAGGGACGAGAAGGCGAAGGAGAAGGACAAGAGCTGCCCCTTCAACTCGCTCAGTCTCCTCGCTCGCCGTTTCCTCATGCTCCTGCTGTCTGCTCCCGTAAGAAAGGAAACGCGCATGGTTTTCTCTTTTTACGGTGTAGGTGTGATCGGTAGTAGGCTGGGTGGGGTATCGTGTGCAAGTTGGGGTTATTATTTGACGGGGTGGATGGGGGTGGGTGTGCTACATTTCTCCAGTTAGCCGATAACTGCGTCTACCCTGTCTGTGTATGTAGTACGCACGTATATATTCAGGTTAGATTTGAATGGTCAGTGTATGTACATGCTCGCTTATGATGGTACGGTACGTACGATATCTGCGTATGCAGTTTAACTGTATGATTGACTCACTCAGACGTGGGCCTGGGGGTGAGGGGGGTATGTTGAACGCACCCCCACCCCTACCTCTCCATACCCCCACCCGTGCCCCCAGGGAAAATGAAAAGGAACATACCCCCGCGTACCCCCAGAAAAAAACAGCACTACATATCCCCACCGCGTAACCCCAAACTTGAAATCAGCAGTTTGTCTGCCAGGACACGTACCCCCACCCTTTTTTCCTCTGGCTTACATCCATGCTCAGACTTTTACATACTCCACAAAGTGAATGCATTGTCAAGAATTGTTGTTTGTAGTTGCACAATGTAGTGATATAATGGTTTATCCCTATCATTCTAGACAAGTTGCTAAAGTATTCAACAGTGGAAATTCGATTCGAACACATACTTACACACCACTCTTATCAACCCACCACTGCATTTTGTATAAATATTACAAGGTGCACAATAAAACTGTTGCACTTTGTGCAAAAAAAATAGTGCTCATTTTTTTCTGGGGATAGATATAGACTTTGTGGGGTTATGTAGCACACCATTTACAGTTGGGGGTACGTAAATATGCTGGGGGTACGTGAGGTTTTTTTCTTGGGGGTACGTAAAAAATCTGGGGGTACGTGGCCAAAAAAATTTTTTTGGGTGGGGGTACGCAACACCCCCCACTTTTGACCTCCTGCATACCCCCACTGACAGACCCCCACCCTCAAAACCGTGCCCACGTCTGCTCACTGGTCAACGTACTCATATACAATACGTACTCGCGTATTGAATGTTTCAGACCAACAACAAAGTGTCCCTGGATGTGGCGAGTACGCTGCTGGTGAAAGTCACGGATGCCAATCACAGCGAGGCGGAGCCGCCATCAAGAAGTAAGTCTGAAACATCAATCTTACGAGTTCATACGAAAACATTCGTTTCCATACAAAAACCCCGCTGGGTGAACTCGTACGTATGATGTTTCGCCCTTTTCACATACAAAACAGGGGCGGGCATTGCAATTTTTGTTTACTGACGTCTCCCTCGCTACGTCGGGACCTGTCAGAGATCGAAGTATGAACCATATGCGGTAACGCTATTGACTTGGTCGATAGCGACCCCGCGGTATTTAGTGGAAGTTTGGATCGGTGTCTGCGGGGTCGTCGACCTTGTTCAATCATCTGGGAGTGGAAAAGAAGCGAGTGAAAAGAAAAAATGACAACAATACATCGACGACCACGCAAGCAGGCACCGATCCAAACTTTCACTAAATACCGCGGGGTCGCTATCGACCAACCCAATCGCCTTACTGCATATCGTGAATATGGACGTTTTCTGTAGGCAAATGCCGACGCCTGTATGACATCGCCAACGTTCTGGTTGCCATGGGCTTGATCAAGAAAGTGCAGTACATGTTCGGCACGAAGAAAATCCCACTCTTTCTCTACTGCGGTCCGGAACCACAAAAACAAAGTAAAGTCACCTTTGCTGTCGCATGCTGCAACGTGCTTATTTGTTATGCACTAACTACACTGGCAAAAGACAAAACAAGCATGTGACGTACTGTAACTGTAATACACATGTACAGCATGGTGCAAGCAGACATCGGCACGGTATCAAGGTTGGGGGTATGTAGTTGGGGTTATGTCGGGTCTAAAATCTGGGGTCAGCCACATACCCCCAGAAAAAAATTTTTTTTTCAACATACCCCCAGAATTTCCAACATACCCCCAGAAAAAAATCGCTACATACCCCCAGATTTCCAACATACCCCCAGATGAAAATGACAGCATACCCCCAGATTGTCGACATACCCCCAAAGTTCAAAGTGCTGGAAATTTTTTTTTGAGATGACTGAAGTAGGTAGTGGTAAAAACAAAGACACTTAGTAGTATTATTATGGTTTAGTTAGTTGTATATTGTATGATGTTCTTGTTATGATATTTTATGGACAGATGCACAGACCAGTCCATAAAATAAGACGATAAGTACTAGCAGTGGCTGTAATATATCATGTGCAGGATAGATATAAAGTAGACACAGTAGTATGTAGTAACAGTAAGCAGTTGCTTCATTTTATTTTTTCTACTCAAAAAACTGAGGGTATGTGTGGCTGTGGGGTATGCAAAATTGCTCCAAAAAAACTGGGGGTATGCGTGGGGGTATACAAAATTGGTCCAAAAAAACTGGGGGTATGCGTGGGGGTATACAAAATTGGTCCAAAAAAACTGGGGGTATGCGTGGGGGTATGTTGATTTTATTTTTTGGGGGTGTGTTTGGGGTATGGTTGGAATTTTCAAAATCTGGGGGTATGCGTGGGGTTATGTGAGGGGGTGGGTGGGGGTATGCTGAACATACCCCCAGCTGACCCCAGGCCGACGTCTGTAGCAAGCATGAATGCGTACGGTCAGACGAAAGACTATATATATACGCGTGCAAAATAAATGAGCACATCACATTCCACCTTTCTTGTCTTCGTAAGTGTAGTCGGGTACTGTGGGGTAACCTCGGTTTACCTAAGTAAGTGAAAGCCGGTCTGTCCACATGGGTGGTGGTAGCGTGATTACCTCTCCAATAAGAATAGCCGGATTTACCCCCACAGTACCCTACATGATGCCGCGTTCAGATTAGCGTCGTATGTCCACAAAAGCGTGGACATCCCTGCCCAGTTTTTGGGCGTAAGTCGAACGCCCGTTGGACGCAGGTCGCTAATCTGAACGCGGCATGATCCACACCCGTTATTTACTCACTCATTCGAGAAGTAAATTTCCCAGATGTACCTGGAGGGAATCGAACCCTGGACCTCTCGCTCGCGTTCCAGGCGAGCGCCTTACCCATTTGACTATCACACACCTGGATGACCACAAGTCACACAATTTCCCCTTTTGCTCGCTCAGGTTCGGCTTCATTCTCTCGCGGCGCCAACGGCTATCTGCTGCTGCAAGCGCAAAAGGAGAACTCGCCCACCAAAGTGCCTTCTACTTCCTCCTCCTCCTCCTCTGTAGCTCCCTGCCTACGCCGTCAGTCCTCCCTGCTGGAGATGTGCGAAGTGGCTGCGGTGGAAAGGGAGAAGCTGAAACAGCAGGAAGAGGGACGAGGAGAACAACTGCGGATGCTTAAAGGTATGTACACATTGGTACGGCTCCACGTAGTAACAGCAGAAATCTGTAATTGTGGGCGGACTAGCGCCATTTTATGGATTTTTGGTACATACATGTACAATGTATAAGGAAAGGATAGTGGTCAACCCGTGCTGAATACTGTATGACCCGTGCGCACCGAAAATCGGAGTGGCCAGTTGTGCATAAGGTGCGCACCTGTGCGGAACTGTTCTGCACCAAGTTGTACGCACCTTAGTACTGACTGGTCACTTCGTTTTTCGGTGCGCACCCGTGGTTCCAAAGTTGGAAATTTCATTCAAATTCTGAATCTCACGTTGTAGATCTCTCTCGAGAAAATTATATGAATAATTATTGAGACGAAATTTCGACTAAAAAAAACTTCTGTAACAACCTTTCTTTCCTGTTTCAGACGACCACGACAAGCCGCTCGACCTCGCCCTGTCTCGCAAGGAGAAGGAAGTGCTCGCCTCCCTCGGTTCCAATCTCAGCCAATCACCAACCTTCCATCCCTCTCCTCCACCAATCACCGATCCCCGACAGCAATCCTGGCGTCGACGCGAAAACCTAGCGGCCGTCGTCGCAAACCGCGCGGATTACCGTGTGAATCGACACGGACTTCTCGTCCGTCCAGAGGCCGCTGCTAGCAATAACAACCAGCAGCAATTGTTGCAGCAACTACAGCACCATCAACAACCCATATGCTCGGTGGCGCCGTCTTCTGGTATGCTGGCGTGGAGCCTGAGCAATTTCGCCCAGGTGCCGCTAGGGGCAGTTGGTGGGGGAGGGAGGAGCCCGAGGAAGAGGAGCAGCTTGGAAATGATGCAGCAAAGTGGGGGAGGAGGAGGAGGCATAGGTAAAGAATAATAATAGGGTATGGTGTACTGTATGCAGATGGAAAGGAGAAGGGTCATCGGTCTGCAATATATTGTAGGTCTACTAGTCTTACGGTACGTTCTACTGGTGCTAACTGATCTCAGAAATTAGGTTGGGTAAAATTTACCCAGTGCAGTCGGCTTCAAGCTAAAGCAGGGTATCTCGAGGTCCTTTATTTCCTTTATTTCCTTTAAAGTGCTTTGATTTGAGCACCCGACTGTAAAGTGCTTTAAAGGCGGGGGGTAACGTTACGAACGAACAGGTATTTTCACACATGCTCCCCACCATTGAATAGAGAATTTTTTTCTGCCCATATGCGTCATATGTCAAAATGTTGTAGCTCCTTGCGTTGTTGAGGTACGTAATTTTTTCGGCATCCATCTCCCATAGCTGTGAACCACAGTAAAGCGTCGAGGCGTACAGGTGACTGTCGTGCGTTTTGCGCGGTTTCGAAAACGGCTCTGTCATGGACGCTCTAAATGTCCGTGGCAAAAAGAAACGAGGAGAAAATAAAGAAAAAATTTGCAAAATAACACCATGAGCTATTGAGCAGGATTTATAAAGCTATCGTCTACTACGTTCGAGCGCATTTGTTGCATCGCTTGGAAATACCGCGCAAAACGCACGACAGTCACCCGTACGCCTCGACGCTTATCTATGGTTCACAGCTATGGGAGAGGGATGCCGAAAAAATTACGTACCTCAACAACGCAAGGAGCTACAACATTTTGACATATGACGCATATGGACAGAAAAAAATTCTCTATTCAATGGTGGGGAGCATTTGTGAAAATACCTGTTCGTTCGTAACGTTACCCCCCGCCTTTAAAAGTGCTTTATTTTAGCTGAGGGTGCTTTGAGAAAAATATTTTTACGCAGGCAGCAACGCAAAGCTCTTCGGTGATGCGTTTTCTGGCGTTTCTGAGATCATTTTTCAAAAAATTTTTCGCCTTCGGCGAATTTTCACCCAATTCTCATGTGATTTGATAGTAGCCCAACGCACGCTGGCAGGCATGGCATGGTAAAATTAATTACCTGGCGCTGGCAAGGTAAAGATTGCCTGTGCATGCACCTAAATTTACTTGTGGATTTTCTATGTAGGTAGGCCTATGTATGCATGTACGTACCATGTACGTGTATGTACGTGTGCCATGTAAGCCTACACATACACAGATTGGATTCGTATATACTGTATGTATGTACTACCCTGTACCTACACAAGACCAGCGCGAATTGTTCTGCTAGACAAAATAGTACAGTACTGGTAGTACATGGGCCATCCATAAAAGCTGGAAAGTAGGAAGCATGAAAGCCTTTAGGCATGCTCTATGGTACTACTCTTAGCAAGGTATCAGCTGATAAATTTCGTCAGTTTTCATCAATTTTGGGTGCTTTAAAATTTTTCTGGGTGCTTTGAAAAATTTTGGTCCTGTCCCGAGATACCCTGCTAAAGTCAGGTGGTAACTCGGGTAAACCAACCCAGATTTTTACCTGCACACCAGTAATACGTTCGCAGTTATTTTTAACTGTCAGAGCAGAGGCCTCAGGCTTAGATTGATTGTAGTGTACTCTATCTCATCATGCTTATATCTGTGCTTACCTACATACTTACTGTCGGCTATGACGAAACGGATTGCTGTAGAATGGCTTGCGCTATTCGGCGTGTGCGTAGGAAACACCGTAGGTACGTAGGCTTTACTTCTCCATTCGCAATCTGCAGCAATTTCACGTCAGGAATAAAATACAGAGTCGATACATAGAGCCGAGCATAAATACATGTCGCCACGATAGGAAAAGGCTCGACTGACCCGAACGAAAACAGGTCACACGACACGCAACAAAATTACAGGCAAGTGCGCCGTAAAGATACTAGAAATTTGCACACGTCGGTAAAGGCGCAGAAATGCAGATTCGTATCGTATGTATGCACAACAATACGGAATTGAGTACATGTCACGTTTTCGCGTGACATCCTCCCCCCCCCCCCCCCCCCGTAGGAGGGGGAGACAGAACCTCCTACTTACATACCCTACCGAAGTACGTACACACAAGCTAGCTATAATTGACAAGCAGCACTATGTACGTGCAGGCACACACACGCTTTATGATACATAAGCAACACAGTGCATGTGCATGAACAAAACAACAGCCTAACTATTTCCTACAGTTGGCTTCATTTGACTTGACCAGTGGCCCGTTACAGCTTCGCAGTAAAACCTTTGGAAATTTGGCAACCTTTTTGCAGATCTGGCAACCCTGTTGTGTACTGTAGATATGGAAACTTATTTATGTATCTAATCTGGCAAGCATTTTGGACAGTTGGCATCCCTTTCACAGAGTTGGCAACCCTATCGCATCGATGATCTGGCAACCCTTTTTTGCGCATTAGTAATCTGGCACCCCTTTTGCAGACCTGGCAACCCATTGGCACATCTCCCGCTTAGTCTCATGTGCACTTTCGGGCGTTTGCAAACACTGGCTGGAAAAAATGCGGCATTTAGTTTCCGTGTACTCTTAGTACTAAAATATCGATTATCGATCGATTATTGGCGATCGACTGATCAGTCAGGGCTTTGGGACTGATCAGGGCTTCGGTTTGCTTTTTCTGTTGCAAAGTTTGATTATTTTACCCGGTCGTGTGGAAGACGAATAAAAGTAACTGCAGCCTGTAGCTCTTAGCACAAAAATATCGATTATCGATCGATTATTGGTGATCGGATGATCATATTACAAATTGAAGGCCTTCCTGGCGCCCTCGAGGGCATAAGCTCTTTGAAGAGCCCTGGATGGACGCTGTAGCTGCAAAATTGAGTGAGTGTGAGCGAATCTGCGCGCTTTTAGTACTAAAATATCGATTATCGATCGATTATTGGTGATCGGCTGATCAGATCAAAAATTGAAGGCCTTCCTGGCGCCCTTGGGCATATAAGCTTTCGAATGAGCCATTAGTCGACGCTGTAGCTGCAAAACTGAGCGAGTTTATCGCATCACACACACACACAGACACACACACATCAGCCCTATTTGTTAGTAGATGAGGACCCTTGTCCGGCTCAGCTTGGACCACCCACCGGGAAGCGAACGCCAGTAAAATTTTAAAACCGGGTAATTTACTCGCTCATTCTGTGAGTACCGAGTAAAACTGGGTAGGTAAAGTAGGACCGGGTGAGTAACGAGTAAATTTACTCAGGCTAAAAATGTGCTGAGTACCCGAGTACGAGTACTCGAAAATTTTACTTGCCCACCAGTGGTGAAGATACTTTTGTTTTAGGAGCTTTTCGGCGTCAAGCAGCGATTTTGGTGCCTACCATCTTGAAGAGTATGGGTCAGCAGCAGCAGAATGCAAGTGCCGCTGGGCCTACTGAGACGACAGAATCGGCGGTGCGGCTGAGCGGAAGTCAGTGGAAGGAGATCGGGTCTGCAAATAGCGCCTTTTCGGCCATCAAAAGAGCGAGAAAGGGTCCGTTTAGCCCCTGGAGAGCTGCGGAAGGGAACAGTTGAAGAAGTTGATGAGGAAAAATAGGGGATGGGAGCGAAGGAGATGGGTGGAGCGAATTGTATGTTGGGAAGAGTAGCCTAGTCGGCCCTCTAATAGTTTGTTGTGGAATTCGAGGCGGACTGTGCAGTTTGCATGTACTCTTGCAGAACAGGAGTACGTGAAGCATGGACAAAAATCCGCGTGCGTTTTTCCATTTTACGTAACACGACTTGAGGTCCATAGCTACTCTTAGTGGCCAGGCTGTAAAATTACTTTGTTGTTGAGGAGAGGTGGAAAAATGCAAATGACTGGTCAATATTGACGAGTATTGATTTGTTGGCTGGGAAGAAGACATTCTGAGGGTTTTGCTAATAGTTTTTGGGCTGAGTTGAGTAATTTGCGGAAGGGAGGTACATACGTATGTACTTACATGAATGACATGCCACTGACTGATGTGCACTACGAGTACATTGTACGTACAGTGTGTATTGTACTTTTGTTGTGTGTACGTACGTACATTGGACGACAGGTAAAAATAGTGCAGCCGCTTTTTAGTTGTACCTAGGCTAAATTTACGTATGTGGTTCGTTTCGTTTCTACTGGCTGGCTAATGACCTACGAACAGTGCTGGCCAACTTTTTTGTTGATTCGTTGTTGAATATTTTTCAAAATTTTGACCGTGACTTTGACATTGAATTTAATTTGTGTTTCTCTGTTCGTACTTCGGCAAACTGGATTGGATTTCTTGTTGGTCTTTTTATGTCAAATTGTATGTAGGTACTGTACGTAAATGTTATTGTTGACTGATGGTTCGCTCACTTTTGTTGTTACTTGCTGTTGTAGCGTTGCTCACCTTGTTTGCAGTTGTGTAAATATTTACTGACAGAGATGATAGTAAAAGTTTTTGGTAAACTTTCCATTTTCTATCAACCGCATTGGACATCTTTTATTGGCCTAACTGTATTAACAGCACAGCTATTTGCATTCCTTGCTTTTGCCAATCACACGATACACTGTAGTGTAAGTTTAGTAGAGTTTGGTCTTCTTAGGCTAAAGAGTTATTGCTACGTTTTCTCATGGAAACTTCAGCACCGAAACATTTGTCCACTTATGGATTTGGTTCCTATCCAGTTACGGAAGTGGCTCACATTCAAATTCCCCTGAGCGATGGCGTTCAACTGGCAGCTCGCATTTGGCTACCTTGGCTGATGGAAAATGATGATAACTTTGTTCCTGATTCTTCCAAAAGATTTGTCACCGTACTTCAACAAGGCGTAGAGGAATCTAGCACTGGTCAAAAAAGGAGCAAGTTTCCTGCGATTCTAGAATACCTTCCCTATGGCAAGGATACCATGATGACACTGGAGAGAGATAGGGCCAGGCATCCCTATTTCTGCTCGCACGGTTTCGTGTGTGCAAGAGTTGACCTGAGGGGTTCTGGGGAATCGGAAGGTGTTTACTTCGACGAGTATGCACCCCAAGAGCAGCGAGATTGTTTGGACGTCATTCATTGGCTGGGAACGGCCAGTTGGTCCAATGGCAGAGTTGGAATGTACGGCAAGAGTTGGGGCGGGTTCAACGGGTTGCAGGCAGCGTACAACAAACCGCAGCACTTGAAAGCGGTGATATCTCTACATTCTACGGACAACCGCTACACAGACGACATCCACTACATGGAAGGTGGATGCATGTTGGGCTGGATGTTGTCCTGGGGCACCACCATGCTGGCCTACAACTCCAGACCTCCTCATCCCCGCTATTTTCCTTCCAGAAAACAATGGGAAAGCGCGTGGAGAGAGCGCCTGGAAAAGAGCGCCACCTCTTGGACTCGAACCTGGCTGGAGCACCAGAAAGAGCGCGATCCCTACTGGGCCAACGGCTCCATCTGCACGGATTACTCAAAACTGGCAGATATACCAGTGCTGGGAATAGGAGGCCTGATGGACGGATACATTAGTGCCATGTATCGCATGGGTGCAAAGCTGGGTGACAGCTCCAGGTTTATCATTGGTCCATGGGCTCACGTTTGGCCTGACGATGGGAAACCAGGACCGAATATTCCGTTTCTTTCCGTATGCTTGAAGTGGTGGCAACAGCACCTTTCACTGGAGGGGAAACCTGAATGGGAAGAGCAGGAATGGCCAAGAATGCAGGTGTTTTTACGGGAATCTAGCCCGCCCAAAGATTGCAATGAACAGTTCCCAGGCTACTGGATCAGTCTGCCTGAATGGCCTAGGCATTTTGAGGCTTTCGAAGCTTGTAGGCCTACCCCTAAATCAACCCCATCTGATCAAGATGGGTTACGATGGTTCCTTCTTGACAGCTCCAAGAAACTAGTGGAGATGGAGATGGAATCATCTGACAGCGATGGAGAAGCTGGAGAAGAGATAAGGTTTTCTGGGAGTGCGGTCAAGAAAAAAGGGGCTGCAACTACAGCGAAGACGGTCTCATTGCCCCTAGCTCACCCTTTACAGGGAGCCGAGGCTGGTGATTGGTGCCCCTGGGGAGAATCGGGCCATCCTGGCGACCAAACCCTGGCCAATAAGCACAGTCTCTGTTTCACCAGCGAACCAATCACTGAGCCGCTAGCGATCGCTGGTTTTGCGAAGCTCTTTTTGAAGCTTGGGAGGAGCTCGAAACCTGCTAAAAGTGCCGGTGCAAAGCGGGCTAAAAAACGAAAGAGAAATGAAGATGAGGCGCAGCTTGCGTCTTCCTCATTGACGAGTAAAGGGTTCACGGTTTGCGCCAGACTTTGCGACCTGAGACCAGATGGTACGAGCAATAGGATCAGCTATGGAGCGGTAAACTTGGCGAATCAACAACTCACAAGGCGCATCAACATGACTTTGGAAACTTATGGCAAATTACTAGCAGATACTACAGTAGATACGGTACTATGGGTAATAACGTGGCATGGGGTAAACCCGGCCACCTAACCAAATAGGTAGCTCATTTGAACGAGGAGAGTTCAAGGAATCACGTGATGCAATATTTTGTCTCAGTCGGTCCATTGCTGAGATATGCATGTAGCCCTGAAACTTAGGTAGCCGGATTTTCCCATGGCCAGGTTTACCCCATAAGGTACCCTATATGTGTAGATTGGTTGAGGTCTGCGAATTCCCCACGTGCGCAAATGGATCAAATTGTACCTTCATCCTTTATCTATTCAATTGTCCAATCCAATCCCATCCTATTTCTTTTATGCTTCATGTTGATGCGCCCATCGATGGGCACATGGTGACCCTGCAATTCAAGGCCACCACATTTCTTCTTCCCGTGGGCCACAGATTGCGTTTAGCCATTTCACCCACCTATTTTCCAATGGTCATTCCTCCAGTGACTGTCAGTGAGCCAGTGGGCATCTATCGCGCAGACTGCTCTCTCGTACTTCAAACTGTCAATTCTGAATCACTGGAGCAGTACAGATGTGGTGCAGCTGGTTGGTTGAATGAGAAACCTCAGCCATTGCTTCAATTGCCTGCGAAACAGGTGCTACAAGAGCGACCACCTTCGTACAAGCATGAGAAATTAGAGCTGACGGGCAGTGGAGATCAAAAGGAGTGGATGTGCAAGACCGAGTTGACCAGTGGTCATTTTGAGTTGGATGGTCACAGGGCGCACTCACATACAGTATGGGTCGAACATTGAAGTTTTTATGGCGAAATTTTACGGGATGGTTTTTTTAACCCCTCTATTCGATGGTTGCCGAAACCAAAATGCGACTAGGGCAACTTCTCACAAATTTTCCAAATCTGAAGCGTCCCTGGCGTTTTGTACACTTTGTCAATTTTGTCGGATGGGGTCGCATTTTGGTCGCGGCGACCATCGAAATAGAGGAGGGGTTAAATTGATTTCACTCCACTAAAGTTTTTCAGTCAAAATTTATGATAAGGAAAACCGAAAAACCCCAGCAGCCGGACAAATGGAAAAACTTCGAAAACACTCAACGGGCACTTTTGCCATATTTAGCTTATGCCCATTGTCCAGAACGGCCTAGTGCAGTGCATCAAGGTTCGCGGTCACTTCGTTGCGGTTTTTTTTCGTTGCGGACATTTCGTTGCGGACCTTTCGTTGCCGCGGTCACTTCGTTGCGAGAACTTTCGTTGCGGTCACTTCGTTGCGGTTTTTTCGTTACGGACATTTCGTTGCGGCCGTCCTCTGGTCATTTGGTTGCGAGAACTTTCGTTGCTGGTCATTTCGTTGCGAGATTTACCTAAGCCTAAGCCTAAGCCTGTGCCTGCAACGAAATGAACGGCAACGAAAGTACTCGCAACGAAATGACCAGAGGATGGCCGCAACGAAATGTCCGCAACGAAAAAAACCCAACGAAGTGACCGCAACGAAAGTTCTCGCAACGAAGTGATCACCGCCGCAACGAAGTGACCGCAACGAAGTGACCGGCAACCAAGTGACCGTATCCCGTGCATCAGCACTAATCCAGTGTCCGACAAAAATACCTGACCCAAATTATGTGAATCCGCCTCCGTATATTCGATGCGACGAACAAGAAATGGATTTGGCAGCCGTTGACGAGCAGATGACCAGGGCGCGGTTTGCCTCGCATCGCGACATCTGGGTGGAGTTTCCGCAGGAAAGGGAAAAGCTGGAGACCTACCTGTCAGTCATGAGTACGCTGCAGGTCACAGACAAGTCGTTCGAGCTCACCGATTCGCTCAGGGTTAAGATGAACGCTGGCAACCTCTTCTCCAAGAATTGGAGCTGTGAAATACCGAGGGAGAGCGTTTGATTGGAAATGTAATCTTTTACCCTTGATTTTGACCGCTTTATAGTGTTCTGTTCTGTATGTATATTCCAACCAAATGTATGTAATCTAGCTAACTCTTAGCTGGGCCAGTTACGTTACGTACAGTATGTAGCATGTTATGTCATGCCATCGTACGTAGAAAAGAGCTCCAGTAGGGCTAGGTTAGGTACCTACGTAGCTTACATATACGTACGGATGTATGGGGTTGGGGTATAGTGAAGACCCCGCGATCAACCTACTGTACCTATAGTAATTAGTACCATCGTCATTCTCTTTCTTTTTGCCTTTGTCGTGCGGTCGCCCTTTTTTTCTCTGTTTATCTTGTCTCCTGTTCTGACCTCTTTCGTCTTCGCGGTCCGTTCGCAATATGTACATAGTCCACCTGCCTTGCCTCGGGTTCTCCGTCTATAGTAATTAGGAATCCATGGAAAAAGCCTGCAACTTCTGCAGAGCAGTGCAGGATACAGCCCGGTGAAAATCACTAAACGTATAAGTTAGGATATGAAACGTCCAAGTATGAAGCATCGAACTCGTGGGTTATGTAGGTTATCTAGGTTATGTAGTATGTATCTACTAGTATACTATTATACTATTGGTATCTACTAACTATTAGTATTTATCTACTAAGTATACTCCTACTACTATCTAGCGTGCTGGCCAGTGGCCAGGCAAATCCTAGTCCAAAAACCAACCCAAACCCAACCTGGCGGGGCGATTTTGGTTGCGTGACCTGACTGGGTACGTTACGTAGCACGACAGTACATACTAGTAGGTCAAGCGATGAGACCAACCGTACGTAATTATTGCGAACGGACCATTGTGCAAAATAACATAACATACCGTGTCTGCCGCCGCCATCAACAATGTTGCCCCAGTCTCTGATTTCATTCACGTTCCTTGCCACCGCCTGTATCGCTTTCTTCATTTTGACCACTGACGGCGCCAGTACCTGCTATGATGGTGATAATTCGGGGTTCATAAAGGTCCGATGCCGACGAAGCAACGCTACATGCCTACGATTGCAGGTGGATGATGCTGTGGACAAATCCTGTAGCACATTAACCTGTGACGAAGTGGTCAAACGTACTAAAGAATACGGTGGAGAATGCTCGAACGACGGATGCTGCGAGTACGAGTGCGATGCTGGAAAGTTCTTCGATCTCTTCCTTGACAGATTCAAAGATGCCTTGGCGAAAGGAAAGAAGCATTCCATTTGCTGCTGTTCCACGGACCTCTGCAACAAAGCCTTTGTACCGGGTACTTATACTACGACCCAAGCTCGCAATTCGACAGGAAACATCGTAATCAGCATCACCTTCATTTCCACCCTTTTGATCGCCATCATGACCCTCCAGACCACCAACATGTGACCCGACGGCGACGACAAAGGCGAATAGGCTCAACTAGAAGTCTCTATACTTTTTACTGTATGTTGGCCTAACACTGTAGCGCTGTGGTATAGCTATAGCTAGCACGTTTACGTTTACTGTACGTACGTGTGACATACTGCGTGTGTACTACAGTCGTATGTACAGTACAGTACGTATGGAAGAAAATTCGGAACGAATACAGATGAATTGTGTCGAGAATACGTAGTGTGTTGTGTGCGCAATCCTACTGACTGCCACTTTTCGAGAATAGTTTGTGTAGTGTGAGCCGTTGTGAAAGTGCAACCGGCTCTGACTAATTTTGAGCAAAAACGCAAGGCATAAACACCAACGGTTGTAAGATAGGAAGGAAAGATCGCACGCCTGACAAAACATAAGCATGTGCTATTGACATGTACATAAACTATGTCATCAAATATTACGACAAATTGAGTAGTCGAATTTCCGGTTTCACTTTTTTCAACGGCTCTGGGCGGTCGGTGGTGGTGTTTGTGCCTGTGCGTCAGTTTGTCTCTCGCGAAAGTGTCAACCGCCTCTGCAAAACCGTGTCTTGCACTCTCAAAACAGAGTGCGTTATACCGTTTATACGTTTCGACTCTTTTGCGACTGCTCGTGAGTGGTCGTCCGCCCACCCACGAAACAGCTGGCGCCGTGGTGTGTGCTTTTGGATGTTTGGATGTCCCTGGCTTGGCTGCCTTCGAATGTTTGGGTTGCTGATTGCGCAAACTGCCCTGTAAAATCCTCGCTAGCTGCTGACACATTTTGACGCGAAAATCTGCTTTTCTCTGCGCAACACACTCCAGAGTAAGCTTTGTTTACATCGATCTTGACTGCAAAAACAGCTTTTTCCTATGCAAAACCTAGCCATTGGTCACTTTTTCACGCGTGTCAGAGTAGATGAGCTTTAATTTTTTAGACTGGTGGCTGTGATTATTTTAGTTTTTATCCATCGGTTGACGACCACAATTATTTCCACACAGAAATTATGCCTCGAAGAGGTCTCTTACCCAACTTTACGTCACCTTGGAGAGACGATCAACCAGATGACAAAGATGATGTGGGTTCCGATGGCTGCCCATGTCAACCAACTGAAGAGAACCAGAGTTGCAGCACCGAATCTGCAGCGGTTGTGCATCCCCCTGACCCCGCGGACCACAGAGAGTTCCCTACTCTGAGAAATGATCCTAGGGTGATCAGTGAAGCAGGGCTGGAAGTACCATCGCAGCCATTTTTGCCTCCAAGAAGCAAGCGGAATGGTCGTCAGATGTCCAAGGAATTATTGGGGAAAAGTGCAGCCGGTAATCAAAAGTGTTCCCATTTTATAGCCTACTTACTTATTTGGTATTTGAAGTATAAAATTATTGGGATGACATGAACCATGAAACAGTCCTAGCGGTTTTCATGCATGCAATAAGTTCTCTTTGCATCTACGTATGTACTTTGCAGTTCCAACTTTTGGTGACAGTTTGAACCCACTATTATTGCCCTCCAGTGCGAACCATGTGGTTCCGGTTCAGTTTCGTTCTCCCCCTCCCGGCCCTCCGGCGCTGGTGTTCCAGTGTTCCTTAGCCCACGGCAGCCCCACGGGTCGTATCACTGGCTTCAACACTGTCAAGGAACTGTACATGAAGATCGCTCACTGCTTTGATATTCCGTCAGATGAGGTGAGAAAATTTTTTTTGCGAATTCGAGAAGGAAAATTTACTGGATTTGCCAGGGAATCGAACCCTGGACCTCTCGCGTTCCAAGCGAGCGCTCTAACCATTGAACTACAACACCCCCAGACGACCTCAGTCGAACCCTGTATTGGTTTTGGCGAACTCTGTATTCGATTTGGAAACATTCATACATCAGTACATAGCTTCGATAATGGAGGTTGTCAAGGTGGGTGTGTTTGATGGAAAGCAAGAAAAGAAGCATAATTTTTTTCCAGATTTTGTTCTGCACGCTCAATACGTTCAAACTGGACATGACCAAGTTGCTGGGTGGCCAAATTGGACTGGATGACTTCATTTACGTACACTTGAAAGGTGAAGTTCACTTCTATAAGATTTTCATCTTCACGAAATATCTTTTATCTTCGTGTCAGGCAACTCCGTAAACTTGATGCTTCAGGGCAAAGGAAAGAGGTGGAGATTATCAAGTCCGAGCCTGCTCTCGGTCTGACCATTACTGATAATGCGGACGGCAAAGCTTTTATCAAACGGGTCAAACCTGGCTCCCTTGTGGAACCCTTGGCACCGGCAATACAAGTCGGAGACCATTTGGAAAAATTGGTACGTATATGCATCAGTTGCGCTAGGAAAAGGGGGAAGGGAATCAAATAAATATGCACTAGAGATGTCAACTCGCGACCAACCATAATTTCTTAGCGCAACTGGTCCAAGCGACCTATCAAATAAGCAGTTTAGCTAATGTTGACAGCTTGCATTTTCAAGCCCTACCTCCACACTGTTGATTTTGTTATTTCGCCACGCCAACGGTTTTCTTGTGCTAAGTTCCAAGCAAACAAGTGGATGGTTCTTCTGAAATTAGCGCAGTCAAAAGAAAGAAAAGTGGGGGTGGCGAGAAAAGAGGCGCTTTTGTTGTGGAGGCGCGTACGTACTTCACTTACATTGGACTGTGAAAATGAATGGCTCTCCATTTTCTAGTTGATGTGACCACTAAACCTTTGCGAAGCTGTCAGTCAACTTTGGCCATTTTTCTTGGCGAAGAAGTTGTATGAAAGAAATGCGTTGAGTCATATGAGCTCAAGGGGGTTTCTCACTTTAGCGAAGAGAATATCAGCTTCTTCACTAATGAGCACCTAATGCTCTTCTTGCATAGTTTGTTGTCGTTGTATGCGTATACATTACAATAGGGTACTGTGGGGTGAACCCGGCCATGGGGTAAACCCGGTCACCTAAGCTCTTTTGAACTGGCTGTTTTCAGTAAATGACAAACCAAGTAGCTCATTTGAAAGAGGAGAGTTCAAGGAATCGAATGATACCCTTATGTACTCGTCTCCATCAGTCCATTGGTTGCTGAGATATTCAGCCCTGAAACTTAGGTGGCCGGATTTTTCCATTGCCGGGTTTACCCTATAGTACCCTACATTTATGACTAATAATAGGGCACGAAGTCAAGGCTACTTACAGCATTGTTTGAGTGCAGCTTTTTTGGTTTAGAATGGCGAATCTCTGGTTGGCCAGCGCCATTTTTCGGTGGCGAAAAAGCTGCGAGAAGTCCCAGTCGGTTCCACCTTCACTCTGCGTTTGGTCGAGCCGTTGCAAGGCGGCTTCTGTAAGCCTATCTATCTATAGTCGTCTGTGAAACATCGGTCTTACGAGTTTACCAATTTCCTGCTGTTGTGAATGGTGCGGCTCAATCATGTTTGGAGGTAGCATCGGAGCTCGTACCGGACGAAGCGTGGGCAAGAAATCCGGAATTATGGGAATGGAGTCGTTGGGCGCGGGAAAGAAAACGGTGCGATTCAAGGCGAAGGGAGAAGCTGTGGTGCAGGAAGCGGTAAAAGCTTGATTTTTTTACAGTCATTTTTATAGAGACCATCTCATCTGTATGTACGTACGTAGGGTAATATGGGGTAAACCCGGCCACCTAGTATGCTCTTGTGAACCTTTTGCTGTTTCAGCTAATGGTGAACCAAATAGCTCATTTGAAGAGGAGAGTTCAAGGAATCGATTGATAGAATTTTGTCTCAATCGGTCCATTGTTCGCTGAGATATGCAGCCCTGAAGCTTAGGTGGCCGGATTTGTCCATGGCCGGGTTTACCCCACAGTACTCAGCTATTTCTTTTCGCTTACGATGAGTAGGCCTTCAACTTTTCACGTAAAAGCTATTCCAAACACTTGCCATAATGTGGTCGCTTCTCGCTTGTTTATGTTTTTCCATGTGAAACAGTTAGGTACTGAATAACTGAAGTGAAATAGTAGTTGGGCTAGTGGTTGCTCTTTTTCCAGGCTGATGATGTGATGCTAGACCGATTGGAACACGTCCTGGAGACTTACCTCGGTGTCAGCGACCGCGATTTAGGTTTGCTTGATGTTGATTGCTTGCGCGCATCTCCATTTCATTTTTTCCCCTTGTAGTACAAACCACAATAACGTGACTGGGTCGGAAATGTCTGTTTCGTTGAACGACAATGTCGAGGGCAATTGACATTTGTACTCACAAACGACAATCATAAGATTCGAATCGAACCGACTTAAACACGCGTCAACAAGCCGAATTCGGGTTCCGGTGCCTGTGTTGTTAATTTGTTTTTTTTTATTTTTTTTTTTTTTTGTTTTGTTTGTGTTTTGGTTTTTTTTTTTTTGTTCGTGTGGTTTTTCCCCTCCTCTATTTCGATGGTCGCCCCGACCAAAATGCGTCCCCCGCCAACAAACTTGACAAAGTGTGCAAAACGCCATCGGAGGCTCAGTGGTAGCATTTGGAAAAAATTGTTTGAAAAAAGCGACCAAAATGCGATCTCATGCGGATACTAATGCGATCGCATTGTGGTCGCCCAAGATATATATTTTGTCGCGGCGACCATCGAAATAGAGGAGTGGTTAACTTGGGGTTCTCTGTAATACAGTTCTTTTTGGTTTTTCCAGCGTTAACCTTTTCCGAACTGGGCAAGGATCTGAAGAATCCCATCGATTTCGCTGCTGCCGTTGCCGCGTCTGAGCTGGCCTCCTTTGAGATACCGGAAGAAGTGATCTTTGATCTGTGGGGTGTGCTCAGCGACTGGAAGAAGGGACAGCTGAGACCGGTGCAACAACCACAACAACCAAAGTCGTCCGGTCAATGAACGAAATACATAAATAAAAGAGGGTTTCAGAGTCGTGTGATGCGTGTGAAAGTATGCACTGTACACACTGCACGTCTCAATGTGCTATGTACCAGTTGTAGTATTGTGTGTGGGTGAAACGAAAGGTTTCATGTTTGCTTTATTCTTTGTTACTCGCAGTAAGTGTGCGTGCAGGAAGTTTTTTATGCCAAGAAACAAACGAAACGGTCCTTTTAGAATACGAGTATAAATGAACAAACAGTTCTGGATTATTACGACTAAGTCGAAAATGCAAAATGGACTTGGGCCAATATACTACCGTACATTATAGAGCAGGAGTATACAGTACTACGGGCTGAACGAGCACTGATAATATTATCGTCGCCATCACTACTTTCCGTCCAGGTTTAGTAAATCCAGTGGCGGCAATCTGACCGGCGGTTTTCTTCTGAATCGCTGCAGTCGCTCCAAAAACGCCGCTTCTCGCTTCTTCTCCAACTCTTTCTCATTTTCAGTAATCGTCACTTCTCCAGATACCCCAGTGCCAGATGATGAAGCAGTAGTGGTGGCAGAGCTACTCACTTGCTCATCGCTACTCGCCTGCTTAACCAGTTGCGCTTGTCTCTTTGTCATCACTACGATTTCGCCCGTCTCATTAACCTCACTAGCATTTCCACTGATCACAGTGTCGTAGCTCTGTCTCGCGCCGGCATTAGGCCTAGGTCTGCTGATGCTCAGATGATTGATGTCGCTCCAAATTTCTTCATCTTGGCCCACTGGTTCAGTGGGATCCTGGTTAAAGCTGTCCCCATCTGTCCGCGCGCCATATGTTCGGATGTATTTTCGCATCGATTTCCTCCCGACCACGTTTCGAATTCGTTCCGAGAGGCTCAAGGATGGTGGCTGAGCGGCAGGACTGAGAAACTTGAGCTGATCCACCCTGCTCATTTGGTCATCTTGAGCAGAATTGAATGAGGAGGATGGCGGCGAATATCTGGCTCCCTGTGAATTGACCTGGAAAATGCGACGAACCTTCTTGCTTCGAGAGACGTTGGTGTGCTCGCTCAACATTTCGTGCAGCAGCGCCGGGCCGAGCTTGACAGGTTTGTCCTGGAAAAAAGTGAGCAAAAACTGATTATTGTACCGAATTCACACTAATATTCACATAAAATTCACAACGGACGCCGAGTGCCAATAATCGAGCGGAAACGGGTAATACGGTTTGGCGTTCCGCTGGCCCTAGCAAAGCAAACGCACGCGCGCCGTACGTCGTGGCGAATTCCACGAGGCTTGAATCGGCGGTCGGCGTATAGCGTATTAGCGTAGCACGATACCGGTACTTCTTCACTTGTCAACATAAAGACTGGTTAGCGCAAAACAGTTTTGAACGTAGTACCGTGCGCGCCACGTGCAATATAGGAATCCGCGCGATTATTGATTGCGCCCGGTGGCGCGCGGTGTGCGCCCGGTGACGCGCGGTGTGCGCCCGGTGGCGCGCGTGAGTCGCCCGGTTGCGCGCGGTGTGCGCCCGGTTGCGCGCGCGAGTCGCGCGCGATGCGCGCGGAGTAACTACGTGAGTAAAATAAAGAAACATGCTCGGATAAGAACTGTGATAACGTTAAACAATCCGCTAGTAAGAAATCATTCAACATGATGCAAAGCTAGAAGAGCTGAAGGCGCGAAAACGGACTTCTCATGCTTCCTTCAGTCGGTAGTTTTTCTCACTCCGTTGCGCGCGCGCAACCGCGCGCTGCGCGCGGATTCCTATATTGCACGTGGCGCGCACAGTAGTAATGATACTGTAAAGTTTCGTGTATAACCACCCTTCGAAAATAACCCCCTCGAATCGGCAACAAACGGTTTTTATCAGGGTTATACACGAAGCTTTACAGTACTGTATGTACATTATGTACGTGTACTGTACCTGTAGTGAAGATTTACTGTTCGCAGAATCAACTCCTGTCGCATTGCCGTCATCCTTCAGGGTTGTTGTCGTCTTCGCCATTCTCTCCTGTTTCGTTCTGCTGACACCTTTGTCGCGTTTTGCTCTTTGTTCATCCGTCTTCCGTTGTTTCCGGCTGCTGCTTCTTAGAACTGTCTTCACCATTCCTTCCGCTTCCTTTTTCCCATTCTCTTCGTCTCCGCCCTGTTTCTGATAGATGGCGCTCAATTTGCTGAGCAGCTCCGCGCTTCCTGCTGCGCCATTCTTAAGAGCGGTGGTGAACGCGTTTTCCCCCTCCGAGTTCTCATGCTGCAACAGCTGCAGCAGGTCGGCTCTGCTCAATCGCTCCTGGGCTTTCACCAGGATTTGATCCACCACCAGGTCCGCCTGAGGATTTGCCGCTGCGCTGATCAGGGCGGTGTTGCCTTGGGTATCGGTCGCGGTTAGGTCGACGGTATCCTATGCAAAATGTGTAATAAAATGCAGTGTCAAGATTTGGGAAGTGCTGCAGGCAAGGCGTACTTTGGACGGGGTAATTTGGGCCATTTCTCAGCCTTATCTGCATGGTATGTATGTACACATACAGTATGTACTACCATCAACCATGCAGATACATACCATCCTTATACCATGGTACCATGCAGATTCGTACGTCATATGTCACATATTGTACATACGTTTTTGCGGTAAGGTACTGGTACTGTAGGTATGCAGGTACTGTACCACATAAGATTGACCAGATCAGTACGGTACGGTACGTGCGTTGTCGTACTTGATTGAGTAAAGCTTGAACTGCTGACAAGCAGCCGAGAGACGCCGCGTGCATCAGTGCCGTCTTTCCCTGGTCGTCAGTCTCGTTCACGTTTCCACCCTCAAACAACAGCTGTCGAATCAGTTCAACCTAAAAATAAAACAAAATAAATAAATAGGTAGCCTACACCATACGAAACGAACGGCGGTTACAGCATACTGTTACAGTACGTACAAAAAATAGGTAGTGATACTGGTAGTCCTGCCTTAGCCTAAGCCAAAGCCAAAGTCAAAGCCTAAGCCTAATCCGAAGAAAGCCTCAAGATGGCGTATAGGCCTAACGGGGGGGTCTTTTTTTTTCTTTTTTTTTTTTTTCCTTTTTTGCCCCCCTTTTTTTTCTCCTTGTTTTTCGGTAAACTACGGTCCCGCGGTTTTGAGGGAACGTACTGTACATACAGTATAATGTAGGGCACATTCATAAAGTGTAACCATGTACTTACTTACATACGCAACGTACAGTGTGCAGTGCAGCATAATACCAGGTTCGCTCATCACCTGTTCCAACGGATTTTCAACGTCCGTCGTAGCTTCGATGAGACTATTGCTGGATTGAGTCAGGCGATCCTTGCTCATCGCTTCCTGCCGCAGCTCGTTCAAGTGCCGACTGAATCTCGCCGTTCGCCATTCTCGCCCGGTGAATTCGCGGCTTGTTTTCACAGCGGAAGCTCCGTCCGCGTCCAGACTCGTGTTAAAGTAATCCAGATTCTTTCGCACCTTCATCTCCTCAGCATCCGAAGTTCTCATCATCGCTTCATTTTTGCTCACCAAGGGGTAGGATAGTCGCCTCGCTGATTTCATCCTTGACTGAGTGTTAGTATTTAACTTGTTCAGTGTAATAGGTAGTGTACGTACATATGTACCTGACCTATACGTATACACAGACAGATGAAGGCCCGTTAGTTGGGTAGCTTAACTTTAACTTTCTCCATAATAAAATGCAAAAGCGGCTAATGAACCATATCACATGTGACTCAGCGATGCGCATACATGCGCCAATGCGCTCCGGGATATGACGGCTAATTACTCAGCTTACAGTAGTTAGCTATACGTACGTAGTACGTACGCAGCATGTAGGGACGTTTGGAAAACAATCAGTGTGTGATAATATGCAACAGGGGTACTGAGCTGAGAGAGAGAATCATGGCTTAATTTATTCCTGGAAAATCTCAGTAGCAACATAGCCTCTCGCTGTTTTTATCATGCGCTTTTTGTACGGGATCGGAGAATGTATCATCCCTTTGCCATAAAACAGGCAGTAGGCCTATTAGTTCGGACGTTACCATAGAGACCTTTGTTAGCTGCCCGGATTATCATTCCCTTATCCGCCCTCACTTAGCTGGTCATAATAACAACACGGGGTTTCGTTCCTTTGAAAAGATTTCGAAAAACTCCTTGTTGGTGTTGTGCTTCCTGTTAAGAATATTCATATCAAACTGCACCCCTCCTACACAATACAATTTTACCCTACACTAGCATGTGTGTACGTAGATGTATTTACAGTACAGTACATACTGTACGTTACTTGATTATATTTTGCCTATGTGCAATGCGTGCAAAGCAGATGATAGCGTTTATGGGGTCACGATGTGTGTTGTGTTGTCGTATTGCGTGCTTAGGTACTACACATACATAGCATAGCATTACACTGTAACTGTGTACCATGTCGTAACCAATGCAATCACAAGGAAGCCTTTGCTGCTGCTGTTGTTTAGTCCGTACATTAAACATGATCAGTGTGATTACGACGTATTAGGTACGTGATTAAAAGGAAAAACTGTCCAATCGCAATAGCTTGTGCTGTACACCCACACCATATTAAGACAGGCGTGAACTACAATCAATCTAAGGTTTTGTCACAATGAGTTACAATACAAAAGGCGAGTTTACGCCGAAAGCTTAAAGAAGCTTAGCTCTTAGCACTACAGTACAGTGCTATTGTTATTCATAGCAAGACGCAAGACTCATTTAGTAATTTGAACAGACACGCCGATAAAAAAGTCAGGACGAAATTTTCGGCTAATAGCTTGCCCGTTTCCAATAAAAAAACCGTTTGTCTCCAGCTGCTCTGTGTGTCGAGTCTCGCCAAATTTCTTCAGTACTGAAATCGCCAAATGCGTGGACCATTGGGCAATTTCTAACCTCGCAAACCCCAAAATCAAAATGGCAGAAATAAGCATATGTGATAAAGACGATGAAAATGCGCATCGGGCGTACAGGGTCGTAGGGTGTGTGGTTTGCGTGGGGTTTAGCGTCTGCCAAATGGGACACGATTTCAGTACTGAAGGAAGTCGGCGAGATCTCAACATTGAGAGCAGATAAAGAAACGGTTTAATTTATTGGAGGACCAGCTAGAGTTAGCCGTAGAAGGACCGCTGTCTCTACGTCTTTTATTGGCGAGAAAAAATTTAAATGGCTCATGAAATTTCTTGTTCGACTATAGTTCAGCCGAAAGTCATGGACGAAATCAAAAAGGAAGATGCGCCAGGCAATCGAATCCTGGAGCTTTCGCTTTCCAGGTGAGAAATGTGACAGTTCTTTTGTGCTTTTATACTACTTGAGAGCTTGACCCATTGCTCGTGCAATGGAACAGGCTCTATCCACCTAGGTAAGAAACACCATTGTATATGTATGTAAGAGGGCTAATTGGCTCCAAACAGTGGAGTTCCGTGGCTTTAGGGAAAAGTGATTTGATGTCTTGAGGTCTGGCGTACTGATGCTGTCGGGAATACTGCTGGGTAATTCGTTACGTGCGGATTCTTCAGTAAAGTGCTCCCGCCTGCATTCTTGCGTCAGGCATATTCATGTATTTGTTTCTTGTTTTGTGGTAACAGTAAAACTTCATTCATTCATATAGTACTACTGTACTGGGAAACTGACAAAAATACTGGCAACCTCGGTCAAGTTGTAAGTACACCCACCTTGTTCCATTGACGTTGTTGTTTGAGCAAAATGATGAAGCATGAAATAAGCTCATTTGAAAGAGGAGAGATCACGAGGAATCGATTGATAAATAACTCTAAAATAAGTTGTCTCAATCGGTGTCCATTGGTTACTTTACTGAGACAGGCATGCAGCCCTGAAACTTACTACTTACGTACATACAGTAGGTGGCCGATTTTCCAGTGGGCGGGAACCTACTACAACCCCGTTATTGCTTTTCTCTTCTCCAGCGAAAGCAGAAACGGTGTATGGACTGTGCCGCATCCAGCAACAGGACACGCGGACACTCGCGGATCCCTTGCGGGTTTCGAGCAGACGAACAGGCGAGGCACCGGCATCATCGTGACGGGCCTGGTGCTGGTGGGAGAGATGGCTGGCGGAGGCATCGTCGCGATACCCCAAGCGATGGAAGACACAGGTGACATACAGTAACAATCCGTGACCGCTGGGCCCGCGAGCACGGAACTCGGGTCACCCGCGAGTCACCCGCGCGTCACCCGCGAGTCACTCGATCGACCCGACGGGTCGGCTGATTGCCCGCTTCAAGAAATGGCGTTAAGCTCGATCATCACTTTTCAACAACAAGAGGCGACTAATTTGTCCTCGGCGGAGTTTGAGCAGGCCCGCCGGGCCCAGCGAGTGTGACCCGCGGAGACTCTGAGGCTGTACTTGCGAGGATGTATGTTTCAAACTGCAGTGTGGAATGCATACTGAAATACTTATTGTTTCCGTTTCCCAGGCTGGTCCCGGATAGCGTTGATTATTCTCGGCGCCCTGCTCACCGGGTACACCGGCATGCAGTTGGGTTGGTGCTGGACGATGCTGCAGGAGATGTGGCCAGAGTATCGCCAGCACACCCGCAAACCGTATCCAGCCATAGCGGAAAGGGCGGCCGGTGTCTGGTTGAAGTATGAGCGTCTTAGAATAGAGTGTGATTGCTCAACATTGCGCGCGTGTTGTGTGGTCGTGATTGCACAGACACATCGTATCTGCGTGCATCGATTTCACTCTCTTCGGATCTGCGGTGGTGTTTGTGCTACTTGCATCTGAAAACGTCTCCAGTCTGATTGAGACCTGGTTCAACACCCACGTTTCCTTCTGTTTGGTGCAAATTTTTGTTGCAGCTGCCATTCTACCATTCACATTTCTTGGAAGCCCCAAGGGATTTCTTGTATTTCACCATATGCAC
>JASAMW010001963.1:0-15639 GCA_030247985.1 Epsilonema sp. ZAB3_2 | reverse complement strand
TACTGCATACCATACCATACCATACCACTTACCAACCATACCACGTCATATTACACCATACATACCACATACCATACCACACATACCATACCACATACTGTACCACGCATACATACCATCCATACCGCACCCCACCACTACATTCCATACCACATCTACGTAACGGGTCAAGTCAATATCTACGCACGGACATACGGCAACAAAGACATGCTCATAACCTCATACAGCACCGCAACAAACCCAAAAACGCTTAAGACAAATCAATGGAAGTCAGACCTGTAGTACCCGAACGTATCATATTCCTTGTCGTAGCAATGACGGAATGATACAAGAACAGACGATAGGAATCGAAGCAGAAGCCGACAGCAACTCTAGTCCGACGTCGGTGTTTCATCATAACTCACTCCACTGAAGTCTTTCCTCCGGGAAGACAGTACTTCGTTACGGGAAATTGCGGGAAGAAATTCTGTACACACGTTTCACTCCGAAAGTGCCTGGCACCTGCAACACAACCACAACCAGCGACAGCCTGCTCATTGAGGCACCCAACGTGATGCCGTCCGCATAACTATTATAACACTGACAAACTTGAGGCCAACTGCAAGCAAGCGTACTAACTGAGAATCCAGCAATCACTGACTTGCTGCAACTCAACCACGAACAGCGTCAGCCTGCTTATTACGGCACACATCGTTATGCAGATCGCACAACTAGGCTAACAAACTTGGCGCGTACTGTAAGCAAGTCTGCTAACTTTGGAGAACCCAGCAATCACTGCTGTGAGTGTGATAATACTGCATAGATATGCACCTCAATACGCTACACCGATTTACCCATGCATGAACCCGTACATCGGACGGACACTGAAGTGATAAAAGATAAAGTGAATGACAAAGCAGGCAAACACAAGCGAAACCACGCCACAGGGAAAGGAAATCACATGCCTAAGTGTGTTAGAAACTGGGAGAAAACGTAGAGCTTGAGCTTAAAGTACATATTACTATGGCATGCTGCCTGGTTTTATGAATGTAGGCCTTACCCTGGCCTAAAGCAAGAGCGTTAGTACCTTTACAATAACGAAAAAGGGTTAGGATTGGCAGGATTTTAAAACTGCAACGCATGACAGGCTCATCCTGGAACCTGAGGGTTTTTCGCTCACCCCGAACGCAGGAACACTTGGCTAGGAGGTTGTCCCTGTAACCCCGAGGTTTTAGCGGCCTGACCTCGAAGCCGGGGTTTCTGGCTCACCCCGAACCCACAAGCAAACATAAGAAGCGTGCGGGAGGGATGGGAGGGTAACTTGGACCAAAA
The DNA here is from genome assembly GCA_030247985.1 of Epsilonema sp. ZAB3_2. Classification (NCBI taxonomy): domain Eukaryota; kingdom Metazoa; phylum Nematoda; class Chromadorea; order Desmodorida; family Epsilonematidae; genus Epsilonema; species Epsilonema sp. ZAB3_2. The sequence continues at coordinate 14,328 of JASAMW010001963.1, read as the reverse complement.
AAGACGACCATGCAACGCAACCAACAGAACAGGACGAAAACGGAACGAGACCAAAAAACACAACCACTTTCGTACACCGCAAAGCACCAGAGTGAATACTTTTCACCAAACACTGCTCAAGCGCACCTCTGCACTGAGACCACGCCTTCCGTCGGCGTACATAACCAATAAGCCACCACGCCTTCCGTCGGCGCACATACAGAACCAATAAGCCAGAAACAGGCAACCAACGCCTCCTTACGGTAACAACAACAAACCAACCTTGGGACTATTTTGCAAAAGAGATTAAAGCTTGACTTCGTGTCTACACAAGCTCTTTCATCGCTTGTTACGCCACGAAGTGTGCTTTAATCCAATGCAAAATAGTAGATATGTCGTGTGGGATGTAAGTTTATTTAGAGAAGCATCAAAGGCTGTGGAATGTGTATGTTTAAGATGTAGCGTAATTATGTGCAATTGTTAGACTAGTTATGAAGCAGGTCGCTTCCAGGCAAGTGAGCATGCCGTATTTTAAAGTCCTACTGCGCACTATGCATGTACACGTGTATTAATAGCTCTATGTGCATACACTCCGGGGAGGGGGGGGGCAGGGGTACTGCAATTGGATGCACCAAGACGGGAGGTGTGAAGCGGCTGACTTTGAAGATGGATGATTGTTGATGAGAAGACGGATGGAAAAGCTATGAGCCGGCAGAAAGTTGAGTAACGAAGCTGACGTCAGAGGCCATTCTTCCAGTGTGCTAATAAATGGCCAAAAGTTGAAAAATGTTTCGGCTAGATAGCTCTTGCTGTTTGGGTCTTTGTAGTTGTACTCCCCTTGTTTGTGATTGTCGATTGAGACTGCCCCTTGCGATGGCCAGGTGCTTGCACTGATCTTTTTCCTCAAAGGGGAGGAGAGAAGAGAAGGCGCGCAGCGAAGGCGAAATTGTTGTCTCCTTCCAAGTGGATGCCTCCCCCGCGTCCTTTGGGCGTCCACTGCACAGCCGAGAGAAAAAGAAAGTCTGATCTGGGCCCTCTAAGAGCCTTTGCCGCTGGCATGGTGAAGGGGGAAGACATAGCGGCGAAAAAATTCATGCTGATGCCGCCAGCTGGATTAAGCTTTTGTTGCAGGAAGACGGCGTGGGCAATAAAAACGCCAAGTTGATGGGTGGTCTCAGAGATGCAGTTGAAAGGAGGCCACCGCCGCCTGTTGCTGACGCTCGCACTCCAATAAATGTCCAGGCTTGCAGACGCAGATAAGGAATGAAGGCAATTGCGATGTAGGAGATAAGGCGGCCAAAGGCGAAGCTCGTTCTTCTTGGCTGCTCCGAGCTTGCGGAAAGCATCCCAGTTCAGACAAGAAGCAATAAAAACGTAGAGCCGCCTGGTTTTTTGGCTGACAAATTGGCCCCAACGCCAGACGCATACTAATAGGAGCCCCCAACGTGCCGGCACATCTGGCGAGCAGACGCACGGAGAGTTGCAGTCGGCTACAGTAAGCCGAGGTACATAGCGTGCAGTAAATGCTGTGGCAAAACGAAATAGCTCAGGTGTTGCACTATGACTCTGAGCCAAGAGATAGTTTAGGTAGGGGTCCACACACACTTGTGCATAGAAGCGATGAGTCCAAAGTGACGCCGCTAAACCTTGGTAGATCTTTTGGGCAGAGGTAAAAGTCAGAATGCTGGCATCAAAAATGAGGCAAATTTTAAGTTGTACTGACTCGGCAACCGCAGAGGGGTTTAATGACATGGGGCGGCACAAATGCAACCTTTAACTGGAAGTGCGGCAATTTTGCTTTCTGCAAAAGCAGCGCTACATAGCGCGGAAGATTGTTGCGTAAATGCATGCGAGGCGGAAAACTGGCAATAGGCAACACATGGCCGTGCTCTACACGTGATAAAGTTTTAGATAGGGCGCCTGCCGTACGCCAAAAAAACTGAACACAGTGCTTCAAGAAACCTGTGACGGAAACGAACGAGGATCTACTTTTTTTTATTTTTTTTTTTTTTTTATTTTTTTATTTTTTTTTTTTTTTTTTTTTTTTTTTTTTATGGCTGGCTAAGAAGACTTCCGCTCCCCAGCAGAAGAAACAGACGGCTCGTGGAGATTGGGGACCGCGCTCGTGGCCGACTAAACATCAGAAGAAGAACGAAGAGGAGCTTGAAAGCTGTTCTACCTACAATGACAACGACGATTTACAATACAACGAGCTGTAATCTACTGTACGCGAAACAGACAGCAAACGTGTTTTGATGAGTATGTTCTGCGGTAAACTTAATTTTTGGCTATTATGGCTCTTTTGGTATCAACTGAAGCGCTATTGAGGGTCTACAAACGTTTAGATGTCTTTCGCTGTGCTTCGCTTCTTCCTACGATCTGCATCCGTCATGGCTTGCTTGAGGCCTGAAAAACTTGGTCGCCTTCAAACTGCATACTGCTACTCTTACTGCTAGTACTGTTGTTTGAGAACCCAAGTCTCGACTGTGCAGAGCGGAGTGCGGACTGAATGGATGTTTTGCGCTCACGTCAGCAGGTGCCGCCTCAAAGTAGAGTTCGCACCTGCCGCGCCTTCTCTCTTCTTGGCAGACACCACCACCGACAATGAATTGAAGGTTCATCTACAGCAAATTCTGGAGGACATCGAGATCTACAACAAGAAGCTTCGCATCACCGACGCCTACCCGGATTTATGAATCAGCTAGGCCAGGAGGAGGAGGAGAAAGAAAAGATCAAACAAGACCCTTCGTTGGGACCAGCCGTCATTCGAGCCAGCTACCTGAAAGAATTTCGAGCAGCAGAAAACGGTAATCTGTGTTGAATACATCCGTGCTTGGTCCTGACATTAGCGGTTGGATATGTACAATACATACCTACGTGCGGTTCGGTGTAGTATTACATACGTACGTAGCCAAGCGCTCTTGTTAATTCACAGTTTTACGTGAACAAGTACGTAGTACGTGCGTATAACATGCAACACTGCATGATTATGCTTGGATTGGTCCCGGCGTTGGCGACGCTTGCATGTGCGTATTTGTTTCGGGTTACAGTTATTTACGTTGGTTGCAACTGTTAGTTTGCTGGTACGTAGATCCTCGTTCGTTTCCGTCACAGGTTTCTTGAAGCACTGTGTTCAGTTTTGGCGTATGGCAGGCGCCCTATCTGAAACTTTATCACGTGTAGAGCACGGCCATGTGTTGCCTATTGCCAGTTTTCCGCCTCGCATGCATTTACGCAACAATCTGTCCGCGCTATGTAGCGCTGCTTTCGCAGAAAGCAAAATTGCCGCACTTCCAGTTAAAGGTTGCATTTGTGCCGCCCCATGTCATTAAACCCCTCTGCGGTTGCCGAGTCAGTACAACTTAAAATTTGCCTCATTTTTGCTGCCAGCATTCTGACTTTTACCTCTGCCCAAAAGATCTACCAAGGTTTAGCGGCGTCACTTTGGACTCGCTTCTTTGCACAAGCGTGTGTGGACCCCTGCCTAAACTATCTCCTGGCTCTGAGTCAGAGTGCAACACCTGAGCTGTTTCGTTTTGCCACAGCATTTACTTCACGCAATGTACCTCGGCTTACTGTAGCCGACTGCAAATCTCGGTGCGTCTGCTCGCCAGATGTGCCGGCACTTTGGGGGCTCCTATTAGTATGCGTCTGGCGTTGGGGCCAATTTGTCAGTCAAAAACCAGGCGGCTCTACGCTTTTATTGCTTCTTGTCTGAACTGGGATGCTTTCGGCAAGCTCGGAGCAGCCAAGAAGAACGAGCTTCGCCTTTGGCCGCCTTATCTGCTACATCTCAGTTGCCTTCATTCCTTATCTGCGTCTGCAAGCCTGGACATTTATTGGAGTGCGAGCGTCAGCAACAGGCGGCGGTGGCCTCCTTTCAACTGCATCTCTGAGACCACCCATCAACACGGCGTTTTTATTGCCCACGCCGTCTTCCTGCAACAAAAGCTTAATCCAGCTGGCGGCGTCACGCGATGGAATTTTTTCGCCACTATGTCTTCCCCCTTCACCAGTGCCAGCGGCAAAGGCTCTTAGAGGGCCCAGATCAGACTTTCTTTTTCTCTCGGCTGTGCAGTGGACGCCCAAAGGACGCGGGGGAGGCATCCACTTGGAAGGAGCCTACAACAATTTCGCCTTCGCTGCGCGCCTTCTCTTCTCTGCTCCCCTTCGAGGAAAAAGATCAGTGCAAGCACCTGGCCATCGCAAGGGGCAGTCTCAATCACAAGACACAAACAAGGTGGAGTACAAAGGCCCAAACTGCAAGAGCTATCTAGCTGAAACACTTTTCAACTTTTGGCCATTTATTAGCACACTGGACGAATGGCCTCTGATGTCAGCTTCGTTGCTCAACTTTCTGCTGGGTCAAAGCTTTTCCATCCGTCTTCTCATCAACAATCATCCATCTTCAAAGTCAGCCGCTTCACATCTCCCGTCTTGGGGCATCTAATTGCAGTACCCCTGCCCCCCCCCCCCTCCCCGGAGTGTATGCACATAGAGCTACACGTGTACATGCATAGTGCGCAGTAGGACTTTAAAATACGGCATGCTCACTTGCCTGGAAGCGACCTGCTTCATAACTAGTCTAACAATCGCACATAATTACGCTACAGTTTAAACATACACATTCCACAGCCTTTGATGCTTCTCTAAATAAACTTACACACGACATATCGACTATTTTGCATTGGATTAAAGCACACTTCGTGGCGTAACAAGCGATGAAAGAGCTTGTGTAGACACGAAGTCAAGCTTTAATCTCTTTTGCAAAATAGTCCCAAGGTTGGTTTGTTGTTGTTACCGTAAGGAGGCGTTGGTTGCCTGTTTCTGGCTTATTGGTTCTGTATGTACGCCGACGGAAGGCGTGGTGGCTTATTGGTTCTGTACGCCGACGGAAGGCGTGGTCTCAGCGCAGAGGTGCGCTTGAGCAGTGTTTGGTGAAACGTATTCACTCTGGTGCTTTGCGGTGTACGAGAGTGGTTGTGTTTTTTGGTCTCGTTCCGTTTTCGTCCTGTTATGTTGGTTGCGTTGCATGGTCGTCTTTTTTGGTCCAAGTTACCCTCCCATCCCTCCCGCACGCTTCTTATGTTTGCTTGTGGGTTCGGGGTGAGCCAGAAACCCCGGCTTCGAGGTCAGGCCGCTAAAACCTCGGGGTTACAGGGACAACCTCCTAGCCAAGTGTTCCTGCGTTCGGGGTGAGCGAAAAACCCTCAGGTTCCAGGATGAGCCTGTCATGCGTTGCAGTTTTAAAATCCTGCCAATCCTAACCCTTTTTCGTTATTGTAAAGGTACTAACGCTCTTGCTTTAGGCCAGGGTAAGGCCTACATTCATAAAACCAGGCAGCATGCCGTAGTAATATGTACTTTAAGCTCAAGCTCTACGTTTTCTCCCAGTTTCTAACACACTTAGGCATGTGATTTTCTTCCCTGTGGCGTGGTTTCGCTCTGTGTTTGCCTGCTTTGTCCTTCACTTTATCTTTTATCACTTCAGTGTCCATCCGATGTACGGGTTCATGCATGGGTAAATCGGTGTAGCGTATTGAGGTGCTTATCTATGCAGTATTATCACACTCACAGCAGTGATTGCTGGGTTCTCCAAAGTTAGCAGACTTGCTTACAGTACGCGTCAAGTTTGTTAGCCTAGTTGTGCGAACTGCGTAACCATGTGTGCCGTTATGAGCAGGCTGACGCTGTTCGTGGTTCAGTTGCAGCAAGTCAGGGATTGCTGGATTTTCAGTTAGTATGCTTGCTTACAGTTGGCCTCAAGTTGGTCAGTGTTGTAATAGTTATGTGGACGGCATAACGTTGGGTGCCTCAATGAGCAGGCTGTCGCTGGTTGTGGTTGTGTTGCAGGTGCCAGGCACTCTTCGGAGTGAAACGTGTGTACAGAATTTCTTCCCGCAATTTCCCGTAACGAAGTACTGTCTTCCCGGAGGAAAGACTTCAGTGGAGTGAGTTATGATGAACCACTGACGTCGGTCTAGAGTTGCTGTCGGCTTCTGCCTCGATTCCTATTGTCTGTTCTTGTATCATTCCGTCATTGCCCCGACAAGGAATATGATACGTTCGGGTACTACAGGTCTGACTTCCATTGATTTTTCTTAAGCGTTTTTGGTTTCGATGTGGTACTGTATGAGGTCATGAGCATGTCTTTGTTGCCGTATGTACGTGAGTAGATATCGACTTGACCCGTTACGTAGATGTGGTATGGAATGTAGTGGTGGGGTGCGGTATGGATGGTATGTATGCGTGGTACAGTATGTGGTATGGTATGTGTGGTATGGTATGTGGTATGTATGGTGTAATATGACGTGGTATGGTTGGCAAGTGGTATGGTATGGTATGCAGTATGGTATGCATTAGGGTATGGGTGGTAGATGGGGTATGTAGTTCATTTATGTGTACGTTTTCCACCATTGCTACGACAAGGTTTGGATACTTTACTGTCTTGTCTGCTACTGCATGTTGGACTTCCTTTGTCTAGCGCGTTTTTGGAGTCTGGGATTCGATGCGGTACTGTATGATGTGACGATGTTTTTGTTGCCGTGCGTACCGACATGGTATGTTATCTCCAGTTTTATGCGTTCTTGGGCGGCTGGAGCGCTTTGTGTTTGGGAGTTGCTGGTTGACACATGTCGTTGTGGTATGTTATGTGGTATGGTTAGCGGTATGGTATGGTAAGTATGGTGTGTGGTATTGTGTGGGGTATGGTATGTGTGGTAGATGTGATGTTATGTATGACGTACGTACGTGCGTCATTTATGTGTACGTATCTGCCATTTCTACGACAAGGAGTGGATTACGTTACTGTCCTGTCTTGTACTGCATGTTTGACTTCCTTTGTCTTGCGCGTTGTTGGAGTCTTGCTTTCGATGTGGTACTATGATGTGACGATGTATTTGTTGCCGTGCGTACGGGCGCAGATATGCCGTCTCCAGTATTATGCGTTCTTGTGCGGCCGGAGTACTTAGTGTTTGGGAGTTTTGCTGGTTGTCGTATGCTGATGTGGTATGTTATGTGGTATGGCATGCGGTATGGTATGGTAGGGTGTGTGGTATTGTACGTGGTATGGTATGTGTGGTAGATGCGGTATGTTATGTACTACGTGCGTACTTACGTCATTTTGTGTACGTTTCCGCCATTGCCACGACAAGGATTGGATTACTACTGTCTCGTGTGTACTACATGTTGGACCTCCTTTGATCGCTTGTTCTTGCGCGTTTTTGAATTCTTGGAGTCGATAAAGTAGCAGTACTATGATGTGACGATGTCTTTGTTGCCGTGCATACTTGTGTAGATATTCCGTCTCCAGTATTACCCTTTTTTGTTTCCCCCCCGGGCTCTTTGCGGGGCTTGCCCGTATAGTATGCGTTCTTGTGCGGCCGGAGTGCTTGAGTGTTCGGGAGTTTTGCTTGTAGTTGACACTTTATGCCGATGTGGTATGTTTATGTACTACGTACGTACGTACTCGCGTCATTTATGTGTACGTATTTTCGACCTTAAGTGCACCGTACATAGCACCGTACAACAAAAAAAAAATAAACTTACATCCCACACGACATATCTACTATTTTGCATTGGATTAAAGCACACTTCGTGGCGTAACAAGCGATGAAAGAGCTTGTGTAGACACGAAGGACATTTTTGTCCATTTTTCTTATTGAAAACTTCAAAGTGCAATCCATCAATTTTGACTATTTCGACCTGTTTTTACAGTCGTAGTACTCAGTTTTTTTGAATGCTTCATCGGAGTTTTCTCAGTTTTTCTGACCAATTCATTTTGAAGGTTTCCCAATTATAGTGATTTGTGAATTCATTTTTTTAAGGTTTCATTCGGTACCTATGAAACGTGGACGTCAAGTGCGGACAGAAGATTGTGTCAACTTGAATTTTGAACTTTGACAAATCATAAAAGTTGACTATTTCGCCATTACGAAAAGAATGAGATATTCAAATTTTGACTAGTTCAAAATTGTAAAAAATGAAACATTCAAAATGTCATAGTCACTACTCCCCTTGATTGAAATTGATGAATTCGTCAAAATCAAGACGTGAAACTGTCAATGCCAAAATTGAATAGTTCAAGGTGCGACGATTTACGGGTTATCTTTGCTGTGCTATGTACGTATGTATTGAGATAAATAGTACACAATGCCTAATTTTCGACTTTCAGTCAGAAATCAGTTTGTTTTTGCCTTTAGACTGCTACTGCATGACAAGAGAACAGAACAAGCAGTTGCAACAGAAAGAATAGATTAGTTTAAAACTTTACTACTGTCATCATCTGTCCAACCTTTACATACTCGTACTACATAGTACCTATCTATCTACCAATGTCTTCCAGTGCAAAACAGAAGGAGGCATTTCACATTTCTCCATTTACTTCAATCACACCATTTGGAAATTATATGTTTGGTGCATCACATGTGTACTGATTTGAATTGGCGCCATTCTGGTATCAGATCAAGATGTGCTCTGTCCTGCAAATTCTGCATGTTGTAGCAGGGATGGACAGGAGCACAGTAGTAGTGCTGCTCACACATCTCCTCCAAAGGGCTGGGACAAACAGAAACACATTGCTGGTGACAAACATGGGTCTCATCTCCAACTTTAATTAGGGGCTGGCATGGCAGAACTTCCGGTTGGCAGTACTCTCCCGCATACTGGATTGGAAGAATTCCTGAAGAATCAAGAAAGAGTTGCCAGAACTGTCTTGTAAGTGCTGTGATTATACTGTACAAAATGTACAGAGTTTGTGAGTCAGTTTTTTATCCCCCCCCCCCCCCCTCCAATTTTTGGCATATGTATACTTGTTTCACAGACCAGTCCAGTATAACCCTCAGGGCACTGACATCCATCCATTGTACAGTTTCCTCCAAACGCTCTACACGCCTCTCCAAGTGTTACACCATCATCCATTCCATACACAAATTGGCTGCACCAACTGAGTTCTGTAAAGAAGAGAAAGCTCACAACTGTAACAGATGAAATTCTATTTAGCTAAGATTTGTAAATGTTATTTGGTTCTAGTAGACTTGTTTCGCAATGTGCTCCAGTAAATCCAGGGTTGCAGGAACAAGAAGCGAGACCATTCCCATTGCAGACGTCAGAACCTGAACCTTCAGTTGTGGTTGTAGTGGTAGTTGTAGTGGTGGTTTCCTCTGGGGTTGTAGTTGTAGTGGTGCTTTCTTCTGGGGTTGAAGTTGTAGTGGTGCTTTCTTCTGGGGTTGTAGTTGTAGTGGTGCTTTCTTCTGGGGTTGTAGTTGTAGTGGTGCTTTCTTCTGGGGTTGTAGTTGTAGTGATGATATCTTCTGGGGTTGTAGATGGAGTGGTAGTTGTGGTGATGATTTCTTCTGGGGTTGTAGATGGAGTGGTAGTTGTTGTGATGATATCTTCTGGGGTTGTAGATGGAGTGGTAGTTGTGGTGATGATTTCTTCTGGGGTTGTAGATGGAGTGGTAGTTGCACTGGTGATCCCATGTGGTGTTGGAGGAGTGGTGGTTGCAATAGTTACACTTGTGGTCGTGGTAAGTTTGTCAGAAGTAGTGGTTGTGGTAGTAATTGCAGTAGTAGCTTTTCCACCAGTAGTGTCTGCAGTATGTTCACATTAGTATGCAAAATACACATGCCCTAAAGTGTACATACCCATCTCTACAACACTTCCCTGTGCATACCACAAATGATATGCAAGTCCTCATCGTGGTCGCAGTTTTCTTCTGTATCAAAGTTGCAATCAGCAATGTCATCTTCAGCACCAGTGCAATCCAATTCATCCATCAGGACAAGTTTGGCTGCCACTTCAGGTGGTACATCTGCTTCGCCTGGAGCCTTGTAGATGTCTACATTGCTGGAAGCACAATCACCTACGTACACAATCACCTACATACATACATACTGTACTGCTGTAAACCATGAAATTGTCGAACGAAAAAAATATTTTGAACAGAGAGGGGGGTCGCTTGATTCGAACACTAATTTTCGAACACACAGCTCAGGTTGTATGTTGAACGATAAAAATACTATTCGTTTGAACCATATCTCATTTTCGAAGAAACATTTACATCTTTTTTTTAGAATTGTTCGCAAATAAAATTCGTTCGAGTATTTGATGGTCACTACATGTCCAGCAAGGGCCATGCATAGCCTATATATCACGTGAGCCCCTAGAGAGAGAGACACATCAGTTCTCACTTCTCAGTGCTATTGTTATAAGTAATTTACCTGACATCACTGTGGCCAAGCATGCGACAGAGTACAGCCGCAATTCTGACTGCTTCCTGATAGACAGGCTTGTTCCTGTTGGTCGGGTTGGTCGGCTGGTTTCCATCCGCATTATCATCGCAAACTGTTCCCCATTCCCCATCTGCCTCCAGTGGGAATCGAACTTCCACTCTACCTGTAACCATACATTTATCCTAGACTACATAAGGGAAGAGAGACTCAGCCAGCTATGTACATAGTATTGGCGTCGTGTTTCATGCTACGGATCTTTTGGTCCCAATTGGGGGCCCGGGCCCCCGATCGGGGGGGCGCGAGTCTTGGTTTATCTCATCAATCCGGAGTACATGCACTACTAATGCACGCACATACAATACAGTACATGCACTAAATGTATAACTGTATCGTTCCTGTTTGACTGAACCACTTGATAAAAAAGACAATAATTGCTGCTCTTCCACTTATTTATTACTACATATTTACTGTATGCAATATATTTTTTTTTCATGTTTATTACATAGGATCGTATATTGTACCACTTCTTCAGCTAAATTCTACAGTACTAAGTATGTACGTACCTCGATCTGTTGAAGGATTTCCCTCGCTGTCCACCAGTCGAACTTCAACTGTTGTTGGCTTCCTTAGCTGCGCCAGGTAACGGTCATACCAGTAGTTGTTGTTCTCAGCTCTCAATGGATAGAGCGGCTTTCTCAAGTTATACCTAGACTTTTTCCAAGCCTTTGCGTCACTCAACATTAAAGGGCACAAAAACAGTGACAGGAGCACAGTGAACCACTTCATCTTTTCTCTTGCAGAAGTGGAGTACTGTAGAGAAAGGCTAGTCAAAGGCAAGCTCAAGAGTGATGCAAAGACAGTCAATAGAATGCTTTTATGGTAAAGAAAGAAAGCATTTGCTTGAAGAAACCAAAGAATACGACAGAATCATCAAAAGACAAAACTAGACACGTGGACTGTTTGCTTCCATTACTTGAAATTTTATAAGGTTGCAAAAGATCTGTACCGAAAGGTGAGAAAATTGCTGTGGTTGCGCAGAAAAATTGTTCACTTCACTCACACGGATTATTTTGACTGATGTTGACTGAGACATGCGGTTTCACTTTTTCCCACATTTTTGGGTTAAGAACTACTGTAATGTTCCGTAGATAGCCCCATGGGGCTATACAAATGGTAAGCCCCGATTAGGGGGCTATACACGAGAGGGGGCTATACACGAGGGGGGCAATACACGAGGGCAGTTTACATTTGTACCCAAAAGTAAGGTTTTTTGACCTCCTGAACTCGTTTATGGTGGTTATTTGGCACGTTTCCAAGCTCCACTGATCAAAATGCAACTTTCAACTTGAAAAAGTGTGAAATTTTCGTTACTAAAACTTTTCCCTTGAACAGATGTCACTGGCAAAATGATCAGAACTGGTCGAAATGATGTGCAGTTGAACTCCTATGCATCAAAACACCTCAAAAACGCTGTTTTTTTAGCACAAAAACACTTCATTTCCCTTGCTTTCGCGGTTCACAATAGGGGGCTATACACGAGTGCAAATGACGTAAGTGGCCGATTTGGGGGGCTATACACGAGGGGGGTTATACACAAGAGGGGGCTATACACGGAACATTACAGTACATCATATGCCACAATCTCACTCGTACGCAACGCAACCAAAGGAAAAACAAAAATCAGCATCCATGGACTAAAAATAATTCGTGGGACCAAATTTACTCGAAGATGCTAGCTGAGAAATATTATTCAATAATTCACCAAAATGGTCATCATTCTATAGGTACAGTAGGTAGCGCGCCGTTACAGTGCAAAAAGTACTAACAGGTACCGTAATATTGTTTCTTCCCAAATCAAAGTTGCTCTTTTATTTATTTTTACTTAGGCCTATATTTTGTATATAAAACTTATTTTTTATTATTTAAAATGTATTTTTTAGCACTGCACTAGCGATTCCATTGCCATATCCCATAAAGGAGCAGTGGGTTTGAGTCAACAATTTTATTTTGTTGACTAAACTTGAAATTTTGTTGATGCAAACATATGGACTCAAATGGAATGCAAGATGCAAGGTTTAGTCAACAATCTTATTTTTGAAAAAAAAATATTGACTAGACGATTTGATCGCCAATTGCGGTGTTTGACCGGACACATTGGCTTGGAAAGGACCCGAAAAAGTGCTGAAGACTAAGATTTGTTCGCAACTTTTTGAGTCAGCAGTCAACGATTTTGAGTGTTGACTAACTCGAAAATTGGTTTGAGTCAACATTTCGATTGTTGATTGTAAGCACTGTTTTGGTCTAGTCAACACCCATAGGATTGTTGACTGGACATCCCAAAAAGCCATAAATGTACATTCTGGTGCTATGGGATATTGCGTTTCTTTTTTCACGCAAACATAATAAATTAAATTAGCCATGATGATGCACATCTTATCATCCAACATTGACCACAAAAGTCCATCCATGCGGCCAAAGGTGCGATTTTGCGTACATCGTTGTACAATGCTACTGTACTGATTTTTCTTTTATTCAGAACATACACTAGTTTATTCAATTTCATCATTAGAAATTTCACATCTCAAAGGTATATTCTCAAGGTCATTAAAAGCTAAGAAAGTGGAAGTAACCAAGAACGCCCAAAGCAGCAGCAACAAACTGCAAAACAGAAGTGGTGATTGTACTGGTTGCAGATGTTGTTGTAATGGTGGCAGTGGTGACATCTTCTGGATTGGAAGTAGGGATGATAGTTGAAGTAGTTATAGTAGTAGTTTCAGGCGTAGTTGTAGTTGCAGCTGTTGTTGTAGGTGTCGTTGTAGTTGTGGTAGGCGTAGTTGGAGTTGTACGAGTTGTACTAGAAGTTGTAGCTGTTGTAGTTTTAGTTGTAGTTGTAGTTGTTTTTCCAATGCTTGTGTCTGAAAAGGAAGAAGCACTGTAGTGCAACTGGAAAAATGCTACTGTCAGTAAGGTCCTATCCACCTCATGCAGAAGGGCGATTGGGTTGGTCGATCGATAGCAACCCCGCGGTAGTTAGTGAAAGTATGGATCGGTGGCTGCGACAGGAATATACAGAGTGTCTCAAAATAAACCGAACACTTTTCCGTGCACGTAACTCTGGAACCACAAGTTAGATTTTCATGCGGTTTCTTGTATTTAGTAGCCAAGGCTTCAACTTAGATGTGCACAAAATTTCAGCTACTTGGTCCAAGTACTTCAGAAATTACGGCCGTTTGAATCTCAAAGTTCAAAATCGACGTTTTTTCTTTAGTATGGAGAAAAATTACCGTCTTATTTCTCAAGATAACTTGTTCCATGCGTTTGCTATGCTGTCATGGGGATAATGCATGAGATACACATTTCCTAGCATTTTGGGACATCTTTTTTCATTACGAGACTAATTTTATTTTGGACTATGCACAGGAGGCCCTTAAATCCTCCACTACCAGTTCGAAAAACTCTCGTTTTTGACCGCCAGAGAACGGATGTGGTTGAGCAGCTTCCACTGGGCCTATGAAGCTAAAATTTTGTAGACATCTAAGTTGAAGCCTTGGCTACTAAACACAAAAAACCGCATGAAAATCTAACACGTGCTTCCAGAGTTATATGCACGGAAAAGTGTTCGGTTTATTATGAGACACCCTGTAGAGGGGGAGGAATATGCAAACAATGTAGTAAGGCGGAAGCAAAGCTAGCGACCAAGTAGTTCCGTATATACGACTTTCTCAAATTTGTCCTTCCGTATATACGACCAGTTGTTTCCGTATATATGGAAAGTCCTTCCGTATATACGGAAGTCCTTCCGTATATACGGAAGTCCTTCCGTATATACGGAAAGTGGTCGTATATACGGACGTCCTTCCGTATATACGGAAAGTCCTTCCGTATATACGGAAAGTGGTCGTATATACGGACGTCCTTCCGTATATACGACACGACCAGTACGTTTCCGTATATACGACCCTTGATGGTCATACGGAAACAACTGGTCGTATATACGGAAGGACAAATTTGAGAAAGTCGTATATACGGAACTACTTGGTCGCTAGCTTTACTTACGCCTGACTACATTGTTTGCATATTCCTCCCCCTCTATAATGTTATATATTCCTGGCTGCGG
>JASAMW010001962.1:0-35208 GCA_030247985.1 Epsilonema sp. ZAB3_2 | reverse complement strand
AGAGAGGCGGGTCCTGATGAGGACCGTTGGGTTTCCAGGGAATTGGGGGACAAGGTACTCTGAAGAGAGATAGAGGACGGTTGGGTTTTCATATCAGGGGAAAGAGACAATGAAAAATCCATGGCAAAAAAAGAAAAATGCCAGCGGGATGTTCGTTTCTACTTAGTAATGATTCTCAAGTGTATCGAGGTACCCCAAAGTGCGCGCGCAACCATACCTCGATACACTTGAGCAAAGATATATAAGCAAGACAAGTCTGAACATGTTTGAGCACAAGCGCGAACTTTATCAAATAAGTATTTCTTTGCCAAAGAAATCGTCCTCAGAGAGATTGCAGAAGAGTGCGATGATATATGCCCTGAGATTGATACCAGATATTATAATGTATTCTTGGTATGCCGTTTGTTGGTACATTGCCAAATGTACATAAATTATTTATTCCTGCTGTCAAACGTACACTCAAACGTCATAATCAAAGAGGCAAATTTTTCTAAGATAAAACTGGCTTCATCCTGGTCATTCTTCCCCATCATCGTCATCTTGCCACTGGCATAAACTCGCGCAGTGTACAACTTTGGTACGCCCTTGTGGTGCCAATATTTGCGCCACGTCGCTCCCGGACTTAGCTCTGCCTCATACTGAATATTCTCCCCTGGAAACTTCGACGCCAGTTTATGAATATTGACTCCACACTGCAAGTCGAACACCGCCAATAAGGTCTTATGCTCGTAAGAAGACATTATTGCCTCTGGGTAAATTTCTATTAGTTTGCGCATAAACTCTTGAGCTGCTAGTTTAGCTCTTTCTTGACTTTCTGCCCCCTTTTCGAGTACAATGCCGCTGCGATAAGCCCTGAAATGCGCTGGCCCCGGCGGGTCTGTCCACCAAATTTGAGCACAACTATAACCCAAAGTACAAGGGATGCCGGTGGAGTCAAAATGGGCTTTTATCCGATCGGGATCTATGGAGATGGAAAGATTGAACATGCTACAGCAATTGAAAATTTTTGCCATTTTGTGGGAATTTGTGCATGCGGCTATTTTCATTTATTATTTCTTGGTCGAAGTGTATCGAGGTACGTAGCAATAGTGCGTAAATGACATGCCGCATGTTTGACCCGTGTCGGACCTCGATACACATCAAAGGCCCGGCACACACTAGTACGCAACACACGTGGTGAGTAAACTAGTAGGGAATTCCCCATATGTATGTAACGAAGCATAGGGAGCCCGGTAAATTCATTGGAAGTTTGAAACTCACCACGTGTAGTGAAAAAATTTCGCGCTTGGGAGCAAGTGAGAACGATCTTGATGCAAAACAAAACTCGAAGTTCAAACTCATCGTGAGTTGACTCACCACGTGTGTAGCGCACTACTATTGCCGTATGCGGCCTCGGTGCAGTAAGCAGACAATAGCAAAGAAAGCGACAGCTCGACCCCCATGAGTTTCGGCAAACTTAGCGAACGTAGGTGGAACCAAGAGCAAAAAGCGCGCTCTACGTACGTAATATCTTGCTTTTCAGGTTTTCGCACGAACCTATTACACAATGTAGTATATACGTAGCTCAACCGAGGTACGGAACACACAAATGAGACAGATCGACGAATCTGTTACGGCAAGAAGACAGACGGAGCGGCGAACAACACAGTGCATGCGTCAGAGAAAAGCGCGCAGGTTCGATATATTTTTGCAATGACCAAATCTGACAATTCATCGACAAAACGGCGGCGGCGAGAAACATAATTCCAACAAGTCGACGAGATCAACTCAAGAAGACAATACGTAAGCGGCGGCGGCGGCAAACATCAGACAGGGATCAAATGAAGAAGACACAGCATACGTACGAACGAGCAGGTTCGATTCCCCGACCCTCGCTCAACTTTTAAAAGATCTGACAAAGCAATCGGCGGCGGCGGCAATATCCTCGCGCGCGCCCAGCAAATCCCATCCCATACATTCGGGTTCGATCCCCAGATTTCTCAGAGAAACAAAAATGTACATACACGTACAACCTGGGGAAATTTGATAACGTCATACGAAAGCAAGTTCGATTCCCTCACGGCTTCCGTTATGACGTCATCAAATTTCCCCAGATGTTCGTGGTATAGTAGTTGTGAGTCTAGTGCCGGGTACGGTCCTGATAGGGATGAATGGAGGAGGAGGAGGAGGAGGGAATCGCCCGGGCAGAAGTGGCGTCCGAACGGCAGCCGATCCCAGAGAGGAACAGCAACCTCAACAAGCTCTACTCGCTGCCGCCGCTGCTGCACAATATGCACCCAGTTAGTGATGGCAACTATACAATACTTTGTCGGAGCTAGCAGTTTGGTCAGATGGGGATTGGTTGACGATTTACAGAGACAGACATCAGCTTTTCCTGCACCGTTACTACTAACTTTGCATGAACCGTTCAGATTAGCGACGTATGTAGTTCGAAAGAGTTACCGAATTGCTGTCTTCGTGCTTTAGTGCGGTGCAGTTGCTGGATTTTCGGACGTGCGTGTACGTCGGTAATTTGAACGGGGTATTATTTTGGTTATCATGGTCGGTGTTGGTGTATTGTATTGGGATGTTATTTTGTTGCATGTCTCTGAATGCTTGCCTATTCGTGTTTCTTAGTGCCTTAGTTTCTTATGTCACCACTTTGGATGGGGTGCTGCTCATGGCTTTTTCAGTTATGTAGCTCTTGAACGTATATAGAGTGTTCCATAATAAACTCACCGGATGTTTGTGCCTCTCATTCATCAGCGGAGCGTTCGATTTCAGTACGCTCTTTTGTAGTTTGTAGCTAAGGCTTCAAAGTTTATGCAGGTAAAATTTCAGCCATCTAGTCCTTCTATCAAGGAAGTTATGAAAGCTCAAACTTTTGGACACAAAAATTCACGTTTTTTTCACTATGGGGCTAAACCCGGGTTTTTAGGCCGAAGTTAGCACTCCACGGATGAGTTTCTTCAATTTTCTTCACAATGGCGCAGTACATTTGGTTCTGCCGCGTCTTTCATGGGATATTGAACAGGATTTGAAGATGTATTTGCTTTTGGATGGTAGAATATGCTCTTTATTGTGGTAAAATATAAGGCAAATCCTCGATTTCTGCGGTCAGCCTTTCTGAGTTGTTTTAAGCCACTTCCTGTTGCCCTAGAAAGTTGAAATTTTGCATGCATAAACTTTGAAGCCTTGGCTAGTAACTGCAAAAGACCGCATTTGAAAATGACACCCCACTGTGGATGTCGCATATAGCGAGAAGACCGCGAGATCGATTACGTACATATGCAATTTCCTGTGTATCTCCGCATTATTTATCGCTTATGTAATCGTGATCTATTGTCATTCGTTCCTATTCCTGTCTCACTGAGAAGTCGGTTCTATGTCTCTCATTCACGCTTCCACACTGCGCTACCGCTCTGTCTGTCACATGGTAGCAGAGCGTCACGTCGCTTCATGGACCAACTGACTCTCAACTGCAGACAATGAACTCTTCGGTGAATCCCCCAAGGACTCAAACGGCCTGCAGCGAGCAGGCGCCGACGCTTTCGTGCGCCGCGAGGGGCGCAAGCGCGAAACTTGGGGACAAACTCGGAGCGAATCATCGGAAAAGGGCCAATAAAAGCTCCAACATAGCCAACGGGCTATCAGAATTGGTGCATGGAACCGGCGGATCAACTTCGTCGAAGAAACCGGAAAGGAGCAATGGCCTATGTACATCGTCGACAAGACCTCAAAGAAAGGAGAGTCTTCAAGAAAATCTCGAAGAGAACCGGCGATGCTTCAAACAAACGTTTGGCAGCTATGCAGTTTCAAGGCAAAAAGGTCAGGCTAAACTGCCAGAGTTGGAACTGCCAACGTTTTCGGGCGACCCATTGGAATGGTTGCCATTTTGGGAAATCTTCACAGGGGCAATCGATTCAGATGAATCAATGAGTCTCGTCTTCAAGTTCATGTACCTGCTGCAGTGCCTACGAGGAGAAGCCAAAGAAGCTGTGAAAGGTTACGTTCCTACAGCGAAAGGCTATGCCCAGGCAATCAGAGCTTTGAAAGAAGCGTATGGCGATGAAGAAATCATTGCAATCCTGCTGCGGCAGAAGTTGATCAACTTGCCAAAGCCCACAGCCGAGCTCAAATTGTTGGAGCACTTCTACTTTGAAGCAAACGCATTGTTGTGCAGCTTCGACTCACTTGGTCACAGTGAGGAATCGTTGAGTTGGGCAGTCAGGTTGCTCGTCAGAAAATTGCCATTGAAGGTGAAACGGCAGCTCGAAGAGTGGAAGATGAGCAAAGGTTACAAGGGCAGTTGGACAGTCTCATGGTATGATGAGCTTTTCAAGCGATACTTGAAGATCGAGCGAATCATGGCGACTCATGCGCCAATGCCCCACTACAAGAAGAAAGAAAATGCAACGCATGCCCATGAGGGACATGAGGCAATGCACGTCAGTTTCGTGCCAAAGGCTAAGCTGAAAATCCGGTGTGTCTTCTGTGGTGGAGCTCATCGAAGCTACAGCTGCACCAGATACAGAACCGTGAAAAGACGGTCAGCGCAATTATCACCTCTCCAATGTCACCGATGTTTCAGCATGGATCACTGCACAGTGAAATGCAGCATGAAAAATCACTGCATCTACTGCATGGAAACTTCACACAATCGGTGCTTATGTCCCAAGCAATTTGGTCACAACATGCGAAAGCCGAGCAAACGAGTGAAGCTGCAGTTTGAAGCTAGAAAATCCATGGTGCCGAAAGATTCCAACATCAAATCAAATCGTCGGAAGACGGACAAATCGGAAAAGGTGACAGCTTCATATGCAGAAGCAAAATTGCTTGCAGGGGGAGGTGTGGGCCAAGCCCAGAGTGCTGACGTCTCAATCGCTGCACGCATGATCAAGAAGCCACAAAAGCGATGCAATCCAAATCCTTCATTCAGAAAGGTTCAGCTAAAGGGTGGCAATAGCGGGAATCGATGCCTAAAGGAAGCGGAAGCCGCCAAGCAGTTTCCGAAAAAGAAAGGGATGAAGATACATCATCGACAAGCCACCAATGTCACCTGCATCGTCATCGGCCAAGGGAAGACCACCCAGAGGTTGAAGGATGCTGAAAAGAAGCTGAATCCTCGGCGTCGTGCCAATCGTCGGAAAATGAAGAAGTCAAATGAATCCGACAGGCATGAAGGCGCCTCAGATGACAACTACAACAGAAGAATCTCGCGCCTCGGGAGTGTCGCATATAGCGAGAAGACCGCGAGATCGATTACGTACATATGCAATTTCCTGTGTATCTCCGCATTATTTATCGCTTATGTAATCGTGATCTATTGTCATTCGTTCCTATTCCTGTCTCACTGAGAAGTCGGTTCTATGTCTCTCATTCACGCTTCCACACTGCGCTACCGCTCTGTCTGTCACAGTGGAGATAGAGACACAAACAGCCGGTGAGTATATTATGGAACACCCTGTATATAGGTACAGTATGTAAGCAGAATGGTTGGGGGCAATCAGACCGGGTTGCAATTTTGATCGCTTGCTTCCGATTTCCGACATGTAGTACGTACGTACCTTTCAAAAGTTACTGCCGGCGGGGGCTTCTTATCTTTTCCGCCTTATTTGCTTCCGGGTGCGGAAAACGCAGCTTTTTGGCTTTGACTCAGAATGACAGGTCGGTGTCCTTTGACCCGTCAAATCGAATAAACTTTTGGGGAGTAGCTTTCGATTTTTACAAGCGCGTGCCACAAGCACATTTCCTGCTTCTAGGGGTTTTCTCTGCTTACCAGAGTCATGTCTTGCCTTGCAAATAGCACGGTGTATTGTATACGTACATACGTATGTTGAACACCCTAGTCCTCGCCCCCTAAAATCCCATCTTGTGTTTTCTCCCACGTTTTGATATGGCAACTACGTGTGTAGGGTAGCGTGGGACAAAACCGTCACAGGGTGGACGGATTTGTCCCGTGGGCGGTTTTGTTTTCCCACACTACCCTATGTTACGTATTGACCAGTTGCACTAAAAGTTTCTGGGGGTTCGCGAGCTGACCCCTTGTGGTTTATCCTGATTTTCAGTGCAATTTTTGATCGGTGAGTACTAGCGGGGTTACCGATCAAAAATTGCACTGAAAATCAGTGTAAAACAGAAGGGGTCAGCTTGCGACCACTCAGCAATTTTCAGCGCAACTGGTCAATACTGAATGAAGGCATGCATCCCCACCCACCGTCCCCGTTGGTTAAAGGGGGATCTGGCAGGAAATTAGTAGGAAGGAGTCAAGTTTCTAATTTCTTACATTTGAAGGCACATACCTGTGTAAAACTCCATCCTCTTTCGCTTTACTAACCCCATGTTTTGAAGCCGATTTTGCCTCTGTGATTCAGGGAACCAGTTAGAAAGCGGAATTCACAATAATTTTGCCTATTTTGCTTTCTAAAGTGGTTCCCTGCCTCACAGAGGCAAAATCGGCTACAGAACATGGGGTTAGATCGAAAGAGGATGCAATTTTACATAGGTAGGTGCTTAACGCGAAACTTGCCTCCCCATGCAAACTTTCCCGCCAGATCCCCCCTTTACTGCTCGATCGTTGTCCGTTGTTGTGCGTGCTATGCGTTGCGTGCTATTCTCTTTCCGAGCCGCCGATTCTAGGCGTTGATTGAGTCATGTACTCCTACAGTAAGTCATGCACTTCTAGAGTAAAGGAAGTGGGCCGGCTTTCTCTCTCTAGCAGTACACGACTCACTCACTGTAGGAGTACATGCATGACTCAATCAACAACACCTTCTCTGCTTGTGTGTGACGTGTGTGTTGTGTATTTGCTTGCAGCGACAACCGCCAACCTCTACGGCTACCTGTTGTCTCCGTCCGAAAAGATGGCGGCGGCGGCGGCGGGAAATCAGAACCTAGCGGCGGCGGCGGCGGCGGCAGAGCAGCAGTTCGCGGCCGCGCTCTCGTCGCCCACGTCTGCGGCCGCCGCGTCCCTCGCGTCCCTGGCCGCGTCCCGGGCCGCGTCCGGAGCCGGAGCCGGGGGTGGGCTCGGCGACTTTTCTCGATCAGGTGTGTGCTGTGTGGAATGCGATGGCTTCGGTTCGGTTGTTGTTTTAGACGTGGCAGCCTCGCCATCCGTGCGTGTACTGTACACTTTTCTTCTTTCTCATGCCGCGTTCGCCAGACGTCCGTAAGCGTCCGACGAATCTAGGAGTACACGGAACCGCAGCATACGACCCGTGTACTCCTAGACACGTCGAACGTTTACGGACGTTACGGATTTGCGGACGTTACGGACGTCTGGTGAACGCGCCATGATGATGTCGTGCGTTGTATGCAATGGGTGTGCGTGCGTAGCGCTGCTGGCAAGCTTCTACTTTTTAGTGGCCCATTCACATCGGAAACTTATGCGCCGGGCGTACGTGCACTCGGCTTGTTTGTTAATGGTTTACGGCATGGTTGCGCCGGGCGCCTTTCAATGTGAATGAGTACATTGAGTGTACTGTACTTTTTCCCTGGCTAGCTACTGTAGCAATCTCAACCCTTCGCTATGGTTTACCGTCCTCTTTCTAGCATTTATTCAGCTTTTAGCAGCTTCACTCTTTCAAAACTTGAGGGCGTAGGTAGGATACATGCCAGCCCCTTCCTGCCCCTTTCTTGGTATTAGCAAAAATATATAATTCTGCTTAGCATTCTGCTTAAAATTATACATTTTTGGTATTAGCTACATGGGCATGGGTTTTGCATATGCGTCACTTTGTCACTCATTCTGGCAAAGCAACTGTGCTGGCTACATACGTACGTAGCGTGCGTCATGTCGCTTGCAGTTTGAATTTTATGGCAAAGCTTTCTATGCAAATTCTGGAATGGTTGCTGGACTGTCGCTTACAATTTGGATTTTATTGCAAAGCTTTCGCTGCAATTTCCTGGAATGGTAGAACTGGTTTGGTTGGTAACCGTAGGGTCCATGTGTGTTGTAATCATTCTGTGTTTTGTGTGGCTGGCTATGGAAAGCTGAGTGGTAAAGGACAAAGCGCCATGGCGTCGCTTGCAATTTGGATTTTATTGCAGCTGCATGTATGTACGTTCGCACGCACATATTGCAGCTGCTGCACGTACGCACTTTTCTTGCATTGTCATGTCAGTAAAACGTAAAAAAGGGGTTTATGTGCGAGTCATGCCACGACTGGAAACCAAACCAAGTTTGTCAGCTAAAAAAGTTTGTCGGCTAATTTTTGCATGCATGTGAACTGTCGAAAAACAAGACCAAAAATCATTAAATATTATTCATCGCAAGGAAGAATAGGCTATACGTCATGAGAAAGAAACAACGGCAATGGGAAGAATAGGACTGTACTACGTGTATGTTACATACTGTGTACATAATATCAAAAATATATAATCCCTATAGAGAAGAATGGTCTATGTACGTACATAGTGAAAAGAAAAGAAACGAAGCAATCCTTGACTAGTTTTGGCCCCAGTAAATTGGATCCCAATTTATTCGATATCGAATTTATTGGATACCCAACGCCGCTTGTACTTCGAGGTACACACACTCTTATACAACTTATGGACCCTTGGTGGTACGCGCCGAAGCCTCGTTCGTGAGCCTCTCGAGTCCGCTAACGCGTCTACCTTGAATTATGTGATCATGTATGTACATACTGGTGCATAGTATGGTGCAACAAAAAAATTTGAGCATTGTTTAAAGACAAAAGAAAATGTTATTTTTTTAAAAGTACATAGAACATACAGTAAAGATTTCATGTCTTATAGCTTTTCCTGTTCAACCTGAACAACAACCACAACAAGTGATAATTTCAGCTGAAATTTCATGATTTCAAAGCCAACATTGTAAATTAAGAAGCAAAATTTACCAGATGTGCCAGGGAATCGAACCCTGGACCTCATGAGTTGAAATGGCTGATCGTAATGAATGGAAGTCATCATTGAATTCGTACTACTATGAGAGCGAATGCACATGTGAGCATGAATAAAGCATAAATGTACACACTTATTCATAACACTGCATGGGTCAGGCATACAGAATCAGGCGAGAGGCAACAAAGGTCATTGAACAATTTTGTTCACCATCATTAGGAAGGTGCGAAAGTACAGTACGTCCACACCAGTCGGCCCACAGCAGATTGCGCGAGAGACTGTCAACTCAGAGGGATAGCGAGTTTTGGCAGTAATGGGTGGTTGGAACCTTCTGGTTTCTGAGCCGTCAACCCCAGAAGCATCTGCAGACTATTGAGCCTCTCGCTCACTTTTTTCGTGCTCCTTAGGAGCACTTCTTCACTGGTCGAGTATACCCCGAGTAAAATTGGTCGACTTTGTTCGTATAACCCGATCGGGTAACACACCAAACTTTACAGAACTCCACGTACGTATAGTAGCCTCAAGTTTATGGAAGACGGAGGAGAGGCGTTTATTTTCTCTGGTCACTTTTTGGGTTAGGGTTTCCACTTATCTTGTCATCGCCCTTCTTGGCTGTTTGTTATGCGCTCCTTGAGGCAATTAGCGAAGGCTGCCCAACCCAGCGAGCCTGTCTTCCATCCAGTCCATATCTATTTTCTTTGGGCTTACGGTGTGCGGTGCGCGGTGTGTTGTGTATGCCACTCCTTTCATCTTGCGTGTGCCTTTTGTCTCTCCTTTGGCCAGCGAGCAGCGCTCGTCGCTCCGCTCGAAGGCCTCTTCCTCCCTCCCTCCCCCTGTCCACTACTGATGTATTTCCCAAAACGCTCAAACACTTCATTACCAAACGCATTATCGATTCGTTTTCCGTCCCTGAAGTCTTTATGAAAATGTTCGTCAGCCACTCTGCACGTAAATTTGAGAACAATTTTTTCTAGGAGTACACGCCGTATACAAGATATGGGCGTGGGCGCTGAGCGCGGCGCAGGACGCACTCCGGTCCTGGATAAATCACGCATTACGGACACGCCAGGCCAGTCCAGTATACATTGGGGACTATGTTCATACTAAACCACGCAATGCGATACACCAAGGCCCCACCCGGCGCGGGAGGGCTCCGGTCCTCGGATTTTCTACTGAGTTCTGGACACCGAGGCCCCACCCGGCGATTTTCTACTAAATTCTGGACACCTAGGCCCCACCCGACGATTTTCTACTGAATTCTGGACACCGAGGCCCCACCCGGCGCAGGAGGGCTCCGGTCCTCGGATTTCTACTGAGTACTGGACACCAAGGCCCCACCCGGCGATTTTCTACTGAATTCCGGACACCGAGGCCCCACCCGGCGCAGGAGGGCTCCGGTCCTCGGATTTTCTACTGAGTACTGAACATCGAGGCCCCACCCGGCGATTTTCTACTGAATTCTGGACACCGAGGCCCCACCCGGCGCTGGAGGGCTCCGGTCCTCAGATTTTCTACTGAGTACTGGACACCGAGGCCCCACCCGGCGCAGGAGGGCTCCGGTCCTCGGATTTCTACTGAGTTCTGGACACCGAGGCCCCACCCGGCGCAGGAGGGCTTCGGTCCTTGGATTTCTACTGAGTTCTGGACACTGAGGCCCCACCTGGCGATTTTCTACTGAATTCCGGACACCGAGGCCCCACCCGACGCAGGAGGGCTCCGGTCCTCAGTTTTCTACTGAGTTCTGGACACCGAGTTAAAGGGGGACTCCGGTACTCAATTTTCTACTGAATTCTATGTACCGAGGCCCCACCCAGCGCAGGGGGACTCCGGTCCTCGGTTTTCTACTGAATTCTGGACACTGAGTTAAAGGGGGACTCCGGTCCTCAATTTTCTACTGGATTCTGGACACCGAGTTAAAGGGAGACTCCGGTCCTCGATTTTCTACTGAATTCTGTGCGTTGATGCCCCACCCAGTGCAGGGGACTCTGGTCCTCGATTTTTTTCTATGTACTGAATTCCCACCCAGCGCAGGGGGACTCCGGTCCTCGGTTTTCTACTGAATTCTGTGCGTCGATGTCTCCCCCTTCGCTGGGTGGGGCCTCGGTACATAGAATTCAGTAGAAAATTGAGGACCGGAGTCCCCCTTTAACTCAATGTCCAGAATTGAGTAGAAAATTGAGGACCGGAGTCCCCCTTTAACTCGGTGTCCAGAATTCACTAGAAAATCGAGGACCGGGGAGTCCCCCTGTGCTGGGTGGGGCCTCGGTACATAGAATTGAGTAGAAAATTGAAAACCGGAGTCCCCCTTTAACTCAGTGTCCAGAATTCAGTAGAAAACCGAGGACCGGAGTCCCCCTGCGCTGGGTGGGGCCTCGGTACATAGAATTCAGTAGAAAATTGAGGACCGGAGTCCCCCTTTAACTCGGTGTCCAGAACTCAGTAGAAATCCGAGGACCGGAGCCCTCCTGCGTCGGGTGGGGCCTCGGTGTCCAGAATTTAGTAGAAAATCGTCGGGTGGGGCCTAGGTGTCCAGAATTTAGTAGAAAATCGCCGGGTGGGGCCTCGGTGTCCAGAACTCAGTAGAAAATCCGAGGACCGGAGCCCTCCCGCGCCGGGTGGGGCCTTGGTGTATCGCATTGCGTGGTTTAGTATGAGCATAGTCCCCAATGTGTACTGGGCTGGCCTGGTGTGTCCGTAATGCGTGATTTATCCAGGACCGGAGTGCGTCCTGCGCCGCGCTCAGCGCCCACGCCCATATCTTGTATACGGCGTGTACTCCTAGAAAAAATTGTTCTCAAATTTACGTGCAGAGTGGCTGACGAACATTTTCATAAAGACTTCAGGGGTCTTCCAAAAAGTTGCAGCTACTCTACTGTATCGTACATACGTACAAATATACAATACCATAAGACACCGTTCCTGTGCACAGTGTAATCGTCAAAGCCATTTGCCCATGTCGTACCAAATCTGGGTCATTCCAGTGTCCAGGGCCGGCAGCAGGAATAAGTTCATCTTGATGACGATCGTAATAGTCGATTATCGATTTTATTGATTTCCAATTCGCAGCCACATCGTTGTAGTTTCGCCACATGTTGCAGTACTTCGCGACGTTACGATAGTTAGGCTACAAATCTAACGAGTAACCGTTTTGAAAGCGTTTGTCATGCAAATGCAAGCACATATACTCTCGCTGTCCATTGATTTTGATGTGTTACTGTAAAGTTTGGTGTATCACCTGATCGGGTTATACAAACAAAGTCGACCAATTTGCTCGGGATATATTCGATATCGGGTAATGCAAAATATCGGGGTATATTCCATACTACTTTTGCTTAATTTAGCATAAAATAGCTTTTTGAAGCTTTTGGCGCTAGGTGAATATCGGGGTACACAAAATACTAAAATTCAAAGTCGACAAATTCGCTTGGGTTATATTCGATATCGGGTTATACACCAAACTTTACAGTACCAATTTGCCGAGGCTGTAGTTTCATTTTGCACATCAAAGAAAGAAATCACTTCCACGCCCAGATACGTTTTTGCACGCCAATGCTACCTTGACTTTTGAACGAACCAAAAACCAAGGCCAACAGCAACTGTAGAGGATGCGACGCCTCGTAGCGTTTAGCAGCCTGGTCATTCTGGGAAAGCCTGCAGCAAGGATCGATGGCTGTTTAGCGAAAGCTGTCACCTCTAAAATGCTTATAACTTCTGAACCAATGCACGAATTTCAACCAAATTTCTTTTAATAGAAACTTGAACTTGAACACATACCTGACAAGCATGCAAAATTTCATTTGCATACAGGGCAGTTTTTTTTCGGTCATACGATTTTGACTGCCAATTTCAACAGGTTATCTTGCACCGATTTTGCTCAAATTTTGCCCACATTCGAGTTAAAACTCTGCACTGGAAGTGAAAAACACAGCAGAGAAGATGATATCACAATTTTTCAACATTTCACCATAATTTTCCACTACTGCTAAATTCTTCCATCATCATTTCGGAAAACATGACAAATGGCAATACTGTTGCATTTTTTCAAACGGTAAACGGCTTTTTAGATCCTTTCCATCCTTGCACCTCCAGAAAGAATGTCAGGAGCCATCAAATCTGGTGATTGTGGCTCATGATGAGGCACTGATTGATAATGAGCAGCAATGTTGAGAAATGAGACAATCTCCAAGCAATGCCACCAACCCTATCAATGTTTTTTTGGCTGTTTTGGGCTTCAGGTTCCATCTTGCTGAAACTATTTTGCTCTTAGGAAAGAGCCATTGGGCTCCAAGAAACCACTATGTATGACCGAATTTGACAGCAAAAAGTGCAGTGAAAAAGCTCGAAATTGAAGGTTTGAAAGGTAGGGACTAATTCTCACTACCAGTGCAGAGTTTTAACTCGAAATTTTTACCAAGTGGCAAACGCTCGGGAATATGTGGGCAAAATTTGAGCAAATCGGTGCAAGATAACCTGTTGAAATTGGCAGTCAAAATCGTATGACCGAAAAAAATCACCCTGTACATGCACTACGAACAAACAAGCGACGCCTTTTCAGGTCCTATTTTTAGATGTGCCCGTTTTCGTTCTCCTGCACTTGTGCAGCCGTCTTCAAAACCCTGTGGAAAAGACTTTTTTCAAGCATGTTCATAGGGATGGCGGCAATCTTCCCTTTATGTTTTCCCATTGTATGCTGAAGAAGTCGGAATGGATGCTTGAATGGAGCGGAAAAGCATACTTCCTTCCGTATGGACTTTCAAAATCGAGCGCTTTTCACGCCACTACCGATTTTGACACCTAATGTTTGAGGCTTCGTAATTACCTTCGTAGTTAAGACCCACCAATGAAATTTTGCATGCTTGTCAGGTATGTGTTCAAGTTTCTATTAAAAAAATTTTGGTTGAAATTCGTGCATTAGTTCAGAAGTTATAAGCATTTTAGAGGTGACAGCTTTCGCTAAACACCCGGTATTTGCACTAACAAAAAACGTCATGAAAAGGTATTGCGTTTGATTTACCGTACCATACTGGAGGTGCCGTCTTGTGCATGCGTCCCATTTTTATGCATGTAGGCCTATATTTCAAATTGGTACGTACCTACGTATACCTTCATCCATCTCTGATATGTTGGCATTGCACCCATCCAGCTTGAGACCATCGACACCCCAGGAAGCGAAGGTGTCTGCATCAACCTTCAAGTGACCGAGACTACCGGGATATCCTGCGCACGTCTTGGTGCCAAAATCCTCATAAATGCCAAGCTTGAGACCTCTTGCGTGCATCTAAAAGCATGTGCGTAAGGAGACGCATAACTACTGTGCTGCAGTACCGCCTATTCCAAATCTTACGTATTCCGCCAGCCACTTTATCCCATGCGGAAACCTGGTTCGGTTCGCCATCAATTTATTTGCTTCATCCCGTCCAGTGGCCATCCAACAGTCGTCAATATTCACGTGATTGTAGCCAGCTGCCAGATATCCATCTGATACCATACGGTCCGCATGCTCCACGTACAGTTGCTCCGAAATGCAGGTGGATGGATGCCGATGGCAGTCAACTTGGCAGTAAAATCGGGCCCAGCTAATCCATCCCATTGGCGGCGTCAGAGCTAAGCCGTTATCTAATGCGTGGATTATTACAAAATTTGGGAAAAGAAGAACAAAAACTGTAGCCTGCAGGAAGCATATTCTGGCAAAGGGCGGCAGAGACACACGGAACATGTTCTGTGGTGTGTGTGGTCTGATGTGATCTGATTGCCTACTTGAAAATGTATGAGGTCCTGGCTCGCCTTTATTCTACGTAGTAGTCTGGAAATATGTAAAATTTTGGTGCGTGCATACGCATAGTACACGTAGCCACGTAGGTATGTACCTATACATATGTACACATAAGTACGGAGAAAACTGTTTTCGGTAAAGCATTATTTGTGCTCTGGAAGTCAGTAACATTATTCAAATCAATGTGCAAAGTCAACCGAAACGAAAGCTTTTATCAGCCAATGCATGAGAGAGTGGCGAATCGGCGGGACCCGGTTTTTTCTACTTTTCAAAACTTTTGTCACGAATATAGGTAATCAACCCTCCTGATTACGAAAATGAACTTGGTTTTTCGATTTGACCACGTTTAACCGGAGAAACGAGCTCATTTAGACAGGGTGGTCAGGGGAAAGGCGGAAAATCGAGGATGATCAAATCGACGTTACGTTCAGGCGTCCCAAAGCTCAGCCAACAGGGCTATTAGAGCAAACCCCTCGGCTTGATTTGCTCTTTTCAGCGGTGACCTCGCTGACCGCTTAACCCTTACCATTGGCGAGTTGTGAACAGAAACGCGCAAAATTAGCAACACCGCAAAAACCAGGCAAAATTTTGAAAATCGACCGTTGCCCCCCTGATTTTGACCTGACAGATCGGAAACCTATCTCATGTTGTAGCGCTTGAAATTCTGAACAAGATAGGCTATGTCTCCACTCTCCTTGACTGTGCGCAATGAATGAATGAAAGTCTTTATTCAACAAGCAGATGAAAAAAGAGAGAACACACCAGTCTATAACAGCACAATGCACTGTAGACTACACAACAATGTACGGATATGTGGACACATAGTACGTACAGCATAGTAGTACCACAGAACAAGCTGTACAGACCTTAGGTGAAGATTTGTCAAACTAACAAGCATAAAAATATGTATAATACAGTGCTATACTAGGCAATAGGCTATAAATAGGCAAAGTTAAAATTTGTAAACCCGGAGGAGCGGCTCAATTTCTGAGTGTTTGCCGAGGGATGCAGAAAAAGAAGCTAGCGAGTTGGAGCGAACCGTACGCACATCAAGCTGATTCCAACAATTTACAATACGGTTGCCATAGAAAAACTTTCTAACATCAAGGTTAGAATTTTTTGCTGCAAGTTTACAACGAGATCCGGCCCTGGTTTTATTTGCATTGACGACAAGAAGATCATTACAATTTACTGCTGTGGCGCCATTCAGAAGTTTGTAACAGAAAGTAAGGTCATGGACCATACGGCGGTATTCTAAGCTATGAAGTCCTAGGAATTTGCACTGCATTTGGTATGAATGAGACACATACGGAAAAGGATGGTTGTAGTTCATAACCCTACATCTGGCACAGACACGTTGAACAAACCGTATTTGTACGCGCTCTAGCCGGCGAATGTCTTTTTTCATAAGTGGGTTCCATACCTGAGGAAAAGTTTCGAGTATAGGCCGCACAAAAATACAGTAAGCACGCACTAGTAAAAAGCAATCTGTGGACGAGAACACTCGAAATAGCTTGCCAACTGCAGTCAATGCTAGATTACTTATGCGGGCACAATGCTCAGAAAACGACAATTTACTGGTCATTATGACGCCTAGATCGCGGACAGATGTTTCATTTTGTAGTACAGCATTGTCAATGAAATAATCGCGTTTCGGATTTTTTTTACCTAAGCTGAGTACAACACATTTGCTAGAGGCTATGCTCATTTGCCACGTTTTAATCCAGCTAGAAATATTTTCTAAGGCTTCAACTAGAGGACTAGGCACATTTATGTCAGAAGAAACAGTAGTATACAGCTTTACATCATCCGCGAATAACTTAGCACTAATGGAATGTGGAACAATTTCGACCATATCGTTCACATAGAGCAAAAACAATAAAGGTCCTAGTACACTTCCTTGAATAACTCCACTGCTAACTGGCTGATAACTAGAAAAAGCACTGCCTACAAATACTCGCTGCATACGATTTCTCAGAAATGCAGAAATCCATTTTAATAAGGGTCCCTCAATACCGTAAGATGGGTTAAATACCCTCAATGGGTTAAATACCCATTGAGGGATGGGTTAAATACCCTCAATGGGTTAAATATTGCCCCAAAGTTGGACCGAAAGGTCAAAAAATCGAGTTTCAGTGCTAAGATTGCACTTCTGTTGTAAGCTTCAGCTTACCAGGCAATAGGGCTAGGATAACAACGAAGACTCCCCCAAGTTCAGCTCAAAATGCGCTTTTCAATGGCGGTCTTTCGGTCCGCTTAACCCCTACCATTGTCGAGTTACCAGTGGGGAAAGGCAAAATTGGCAATATCACAGACACCAGGCAAAATTTCAAATTATCGCCTGTAGCTCAGGCGCTATTAAAGTGACAAAACTTAAACCTGTCTCAAATTATAGCACTTGAAATTCTGAACAAGATAGGCTATGCCTCCGATCTCTGCCCCTGTGCGCAACGGGTGAAATATTGCCCCAAAATTGTGCAAAAAGGGTCAAAAAACGAGTTTCAGTACTGAAGCTGCACTTAACATTGACAGCTGCAGCTGCCCAGGCAATAGGGCTGGGAAAAAGTCAGGGACACACCCTAGTGCAGCTTTAAATGCGCTTTCCAACGGTGGTCTTCCGGTCCGCTTAACCCCTACTATTGGTGAGTTATTAGTGGGGAAAGGCAAAAATTGCAATATCCTGGACACCAGGAAAAATCTTGAATATCGCCTAAAGCTCAGGTGCTGTGAAAGGGACAGATCTTAAACCTGTCTCAAATTGTAGCGCTTGAAATTCTGAACAAGATAGGCTATGCATCCGATCTCTCCGCCTGTGCGCAATGGGCTAAATATTGCCCAAAACGTGAAAATAGGCTAAAAAATCGAGTTTCAGTACTAATGCTGCATGTAACATTTCGTTGTCAGTTGCAGCTGCCCACAGAGTTGGGCTAGGAAAAAGGCAAAGATACCTCCAAGTACAGTTTGAAACGCGCTTTTTAATGGTGGTCTTCCTGTCCACTTAACCCCTACTGTTGGCGAGTTATTAGAGGTAAAAGGTAAAATTTTGAAATTATGGACACCAGGCAAAAGTGTGAATATTGCTGGTAACTCATGCACTATTACAGGGGCAGGTGGGAAGCCTGTCTCAAATTGTAGCGCTTGAAATTCTGAACAAGATAGGCTATGTTTGCAGTTGTTGCCTGCCTGCAATAGGCTAAAAATATGCCATAAATTTAGCCGGAAAGGTAATATATAACAAGTTTCAGTACTGAAGCTGCACTTCTGTACTCAGCTGCAGCTGCTCAAGTGGTCAAGCTGCTCAGCCCTGAACAGCCCAATCCTAAGTGAAGGCTTGAAATTCACCTGTTTTAATGCTGGTATTCCCACCCGCTTTATCTCAATTCTCAACTATTACTGAGAGAGATCAGCATCTCTCTCTAACACTACATGTCAAACTACTACTATGTACATAGTAGGTAGCATTGTTAAGGTATTGAAGGTTTTCTTTTGAACGAAACTGCAAACATAGCCTATCTTGTTCAGAATTTCAAGCGCTACAATTTGAGACAGGCTTCCCATCTGCCCCTGTAATAGCGCATGAGTTACCAGCAATATTCACCATTTTGCCTGGTGTCCATAATTTCAAAATTTTACCTTTTACCTCTAATAACTCGCCAACAGTAGGGGTTAAGTGGACAGGAAGACCACCATTAAAAAGCGCGTTTCAAACTGTACTTGGAAGTATCTTTGCCTGTTTCCTAGCCCAACTCCATGGGCAGCTGCAACTGACAACGAAATGTTACATGCAGCATCAGTACTGAAACTCGATTTTTTAGCCTATTTTCACGTTTTGGGCAATATTTAGCCCATTGCGCACAGGCAGAGAGATCGGATGCATAGCCTATCTTGTTCAGAATTTCAAGCGCTAGAATTTGAGACAGGTTTAAGATCTGTCCGTCCCTTTCACAGCACCTGAGCTTTAGGCGATATTCAAGATTTTTCCTGGTGTCCAGGATATTGCAAATTTTGCCTTTCCCCACTAATAACTCACCAATGGTAGGGGTTAAACGGACCGGAAGACCACCGTTGGAAAGCGCATTTAAAGCTGCACTAGGGTGTGTCCCTGACTTTTTCCCAGCCCTATTGCTAAAATGCAAGACGATGGTAGTGTCTGTGATGCGATGGACTATACAGACCAGAGAGAAAACCCGCAACCGATGGTAAAAGAATTTACGTACGGGAAAACTTGCAAGCTTTCGGAGCAAAAGGAAACGTGCTCCTTCTTCAGGCTAAACCCTGCAACAGAATCAAGAATAAGCACACCAAAATAAGAAACAGAGAGCTAAATTATAATTATTGCAAACTAATAATCAATAAAAGTGAAAAATTGTTTCAGGTTGGATCATAGCCGCAACTGACGCCGCGTCGTCATGCGTGAAAAGATGAAAACCAACGTGACGGCTGGCAACTGTGGATTTGCATAAGTCATTCAGCACAGGGGCAGTGACGAAGGTATTTCTTGAATAGGCGGATACATTCGGGATGGACTTCCGTCTCATCTTTCTTGTTCATAGTGTGCCTAATTGATTGTATGTAGAGTGACTCCAGCGTCAAACGTCGAAGCCAATATGGTTCTGTGTCCAATACCTTGGTGCTTTCGAAATCTATTGAGTGTCCGGTTGTCAATTGGTGTTGGGCCACGGCGGATGTGACCTGGTCACTATTGTCAGTTGTTGATGGACGGCGAGAGCTGCCCCTGTGTTCCGTGATACGAGAGGAAAGGTGACGGGCTGTTTGACCAATGTACATTGGTAAATCAAGCCGAGTAAGATGCTATAGGGTTTGCTCTAATAGCCCTGTTGGCTGAGCTTTGGGACGCCTGAACGTAACGTCGATTTGATCATCCTCGATTTTCCGCCTTTCCCCTGACCACCCTGTCTAAATGAGCTCGTTTCTCCGGTTAAACGTGGTCAAATCGAAAAACCAAGTTCATTTTCGTAATCAGGAGGGTTGATTACCTATATTCGTGACAAAATTTTTGAAAAGTAGAAAAAGCCGGGTCCGGTCCCCTATACGGGCATTCGCCATTCTCTCATGCATTGGTTGTTATTTCGTGTACGTGTCCATATGTGTGTGTGTGTGTGTGTGTGTGTGTGTGTGTGTGTGTGTGTGTGTGTGTGTGTGTGTGTGTGTGTGTGTGTGTGTGTGTGTGTGTGTGTGTGTGTGTGTGTGTGTGTGTGTGTGTGTGTGTGTGTGTGTGTGTGTGTGTGTGTGTGTGTGTGTGTGTGTGTGTGTGTGTGTGTGTGACGTGTACATACTACACAAAGTCGTTCTCGTACATGGAATTCAGTTTTACGAAGGCAATGTGGTTCCATCGTTGGTTCTTCCAGGGGGGTAAACCGCTATCGAGCCCCATTTTTCTCAGCATGTGCTCTGCCTCTGAGGCGTTCACGTTGAACCACTGATTGCCCGTCAAACTGTTGGGCGTGTGCCAAATCGCCGGAAATTCAAAGTACACGCTGATTGCTTCTCGAAACACCTTGATAATCCGATCTTTGTTAGCAGCGCCTCTGACGGAGTATTCGTCTGGGAGTTGAAAGAGTGCATTGCAGGCGCGTTTCAGGCTGAAGGTGTCGATGGAAACACCCGGCGGATTCTCGGCTCTGAAAGCGCTGAAATTGTCGTCAAAGACAAGGTAGCGAAAGCCTTTCTTGTACGCCTGCAAAGTTCGATCCACTGCGTTTTGGTGATCATCAATGAACAGCAAACTTTTCGCCTTGTTGATGGGGTAATCGCTGGAATCAAATTTCAGCCGGCTAAAGGGGGCCTCGCCCACATACCGCAAATCCTTGATGTTACTTACTAAACAGAAAATGCAGGAGGCACAAAATATAGCGTCGCAGTAAGTTCGCCTTTCGAGCATTGCCAAAAATAGAAAATTAAATTTTATCAATGCAGGTCAAATTTATGGGGAGAGGCACCCTTTAAAGTTGACGAAGTCTGAGCCGATGAGGTAGACGGTGTCGGTGTTATTATCGCGATATTCTGGCTGTTTGTTCATGGGGTCAAGCTCGATCAGTTTAGCAGTGGGTGCTGCTTGTCGCAATAGCCAGGTACCGTAGCCGTGGTTAACACCGCTTTCAATAATGTGCGCTGGCCGCAAATAGCGCACAATCCACCAGAGCGCGAACTGATGATGAATGCCGGTACCTGAAATCCATTTTCGACCCATGACTAAAGATAGAGGATGTGCATACCTACCTAGTCGTGCCCACGACGTGCATGTTAGGTACATTGTACGTAATAGTGTCGGTGTCGGGTCTAACTCACCCTGAACATTCACCCTTGCCGGCCTTTTGTCGTAGACTTTCAGAAACTTCGGTAACTCCTTCATCACAAATTCTCTGCTGCCGGTAGGCCCACTTTCTCCTTTCTGGCATCGGCTATAGCCATTCTTTTGCAGCAATTTTACCCCAAACATTTGACGTCGAGGTCCGTCCCCGTCATCAATTGATATGCTGCTGGTCTGCTCTGTCCTTTCTGAAAATTTAGCGGCTGTCAATATCGTTTTGACGGAATTGCAGCAACTTGAGCAGTGGTAATATGCAGCAATAACAATTGTAGCGACAAAGCCGATCAGCAAAAATCTACGTACAGAAGCTTTCAATCGAGAATTTGACACCGCAATCAACGGCTCCATTATAATCATACCCGTATGCCCCTAGCGCTTCTTATGCTGACCAACGGAAAAATGACGGTGATAGATAACGCTTTGATTTCCAATGCTTTATTGCTACATACAATACCTACACACTGACTTGATAGCGTTGTTGATTAGGAAAACAGCGACGATGCTTGGCAACACAAGCAATAAGGTAAGTAATTGGGCATCCTAGTACAAACATTAGGTATGCGTTGATTTGATAGTGTAGTGTACTACGTTAACTGTATAGCGCTATCAGTGCATATCATTGAAAGCGCAAGGTGATGGGGACCAAATGGTGCATATGGCAACATGGCAATTGAATTGGGTCTATACGAATTATGTATACATGCAGCATACTGTCAATATACATTCATAATGGATGATGAAACAGCGTACGCAACAAAAGCCATTTTTATCGACTTTTACCTCTCATTATCAGTTGGACAGCGTGCAGTGGAGAAAGACGAAACGACATCACACCACATACGTACGTACAGTGCATATAAGGTGTACAACGCAGTCGGAACGATCGGAAATTTGGGGAGGCGGTTTGTTGTGATTCACATCGGAGACATAGCGCTCAGCGTACGCTCGAGCGCACCCATGGCTGACCATACTGTTTTGCTGCGTTTGTCGAACCATGGAAACGCCGAGTGCATGTGTTCCGATGTGAGTGGGCCATGAAGGCTCGTATCAGACAGACACACATGCTCCGGCTCTTGACGTGTCCATGGCTCGACACATGCGCAAAGGCATGGCTCGATACGCCGGAAGCATTTCTTTCCTTCCAATGTGAGCGAGCCTTGATTTTGCAGGAAGTTTTGGTTGGGTACTGTGGGGTAAACCCTGCCATGGGAAATCCGGCCACCTGAGTTTCAGGGCTGCATATCTCCGCATCAAATGGACCGATTGAACAAATAGGATACCAATCGATTCCTTGAACTCTCCTCTTTCAAACGAGCTATTTGGTTCATCATTTGCTGAAACAGCACGTTACTTCAAAAGAGCTTAGATGGCCGGGTTAATCCCACGGCCGGGTTTACCCCATACATTACCCTACGTCGCTATCCTTGATGAATCACAAACGTAGGCTCCTCGTTCCAAAAGTACAGGATGAGGACTATCAGAAAAACGGCAGATGCGATCAACAAGACTTCCAGAAACACTATCCACGCGCATGAGCACAAGAGCCCTTGGTCCACTTAAAACACACATTGGCTGGATGGGTAACATGGGGAAAATCCGCCCGCCCTATGACGGTTACATACAGTACAGCCATACCCCCCCATTCTTGAAACAGGTACAAAACAAAACAACATCCATTCCCCCATCTCGAGTATGGGTAGTATCAGCATAGGCGGAGAAAAATGGGTAGCTGAGCCATGAATATAATAATGGCAACCTTGGCTAGAAAACTGTGGTCGCCATCGCTCTCTTGCGTTCTCGCTGTGACTTCCTGCGTGATTTCAGCTTGCGACAAAACCGATTCTCCAGCTTCCAAACTGGTACTGACCGTGTTTTCGTTTTCCGACTCGATTTGAGTGATGTCTTCTTCAATCGCCAATTTAATCTCCTCACTATTGTATGATTTCACACGCTGCGACATCTCTCGATCTCCATTGTCAAGTGGGAAGTTCTGCTGTGCGTCCAGAGTTTTTGCTTGTCCCATGGTCACAAACGTAGTAGTGTGATGACTCTCCCCATTCTTGAAAGCCCCAGTTCGTTTTGATCCTGCTGCCAGTTGCACTTCGATTGGACACCGCTTTTCGGCTGTTCTTCTTGACGACCTGCCCAAGAGATACTCAGGGGTATGCCCAGACTAACAAATTTGGGAATCATGAAGCAAGCATGAAATTAAATGCATTGTCCGCTCCATAACGCTTTTCATCGCATTCAGGACACAAAAACGTCCTTGGAAATAGTTGAAATTTGGGGCGGAGATGTACAGTACTAGTCGAGAAGGAAAATTTGCAAGCTGTGCCAAGGAATCGAGCCCTGGGATCTCTCGCGTTCCAGGCAAAAGCGCCTTAACCATTTGACTAGGTTAGGCGCACACCTGGATGACCTCAGTCACGCAATTTTTCCCTTTTGATCATGACCAGCAGACAGGAGGCCGAATAATTACGCCCCAACTTCGTACGTTATGTATTGTGGATTGGATATACCCCTGGATAGGAAGCTTGCACCGAAGGAATGAGTCGGCGGATCCGACGGTGACTGTCGGGTCGGAGTCTGTCTTTGTGACGAGAGTCTCTTCGGAGCGAGTTGAAAGTTGACGTGCGGTTTTGAAAGAACGGGCCATTTTTGGCTGAACAGACGCGGGAGGGGATGAAACGACTGGGTGAAAGACGTCAAAAGAACAAGAATGGCATTTTGATGGCTTGTCTTTTTACCGGTTGGATCGACTTGATCGTGTACCATATCTTCAGGTTGGCTTCTGCTGGCCTCGCATTGATAAAACAAAGAAAAGTACATATTTATGTAGGCCTACCTTCGTAGCTCATCAGCAATAATTTCTGTTTTGACAGGCGTCAGGCATACAAAATAAAATACAGCAGTACAATAGGTGAGGTAGTGTACGTACGTACCTAGTAGCACTACTTACTGCACGTACCAAACGTACATTCCTCCTGACGTATGTACTACAAACAATTACCAGCAGTACCGTATTTACCTGTGCATAGCCCCATATTGACAAGACATAAAAAATGCCCTATGCATAGGATAATACGGCCATGGGATAATCCGGCCACCTAAGTTTCAGGGCTGCATATCTCAGCAGGGCAATGGACCAATTGAGACAATATGATATCAATCGACTCCTGAACTCTCCTCTTCCAAACGAGCTATTCGCTTCATTATTCGCTGAAACAGCAAGTTTGCAGGCTCTTAGGCGCCGGGTATACCCAACAGTACCCGACTACTAGTAGAAGCTATTTTTTGCGAATCTTTCAATATTTTGTCATCGAATGTTCGTCATGGCTGCTGTTTCATTCAGCAATCTGGTCATTGGATAGCGGAGTCGTCGGGGAGGAGATTTGATGGTGTGTCTTCTTATGCACGCTCGGATTTGGCGATGACGTCACCCCAGTGTAGGGTGCGACTGGGAGTGCGAGATCGCCGGCTGGCCCTGCAGGCTCCTGGTGATGGTGCGCAGCTTGTCATTCCAATCCTGAATGAAACAGCAAACTCGTGGGTTTGCGGCGAAACTGACGAATACATGAAGTTTAGCGTGGCTATGGGGCGCACTCAGATTCGGACCGTGGGAAATTCTGGACACACAGAAATACAGATATCGGGTTATAGGGTACTGTGGGGTAAAACCGGACACCTAAGCTTTTCTGAACTTGCCGCTTCAGCAAATGACGAACATGGTTGGTAGCTCATTTGAAAGAGGAGAGTTCAAGGAATCGATTGGTACTGTAGAATACTTGTTTCCTCAATCGGTCGTATAGTTGCTGAGATATACTAGGTGTCCGGGTTTACCCCACAGTACCCAACACAAAACTTTACAGTATTTTACCCTGGTCCGTTTTTTTACCCCACAGCCACAGCATCCAAATAAATTAAACTAACATGAGGCAGATTACGAACGTCTGTCATTTTCATGAAACTGCAGACGCTGTCGTTGGATCATGTGGTGATGCTGATGCGTCTTCTTGCCGGTCAGCACCTGATCGCGACGGCTCTTCTCGAAGGCCAGAAACTCGCGGTAATGCTTCACTTCCTGCAGGCAGAATAAAATTAATAAAAGAAAAACTGGGACAAAAATACCGTGTGTAACTCCTACCACACAGTACCCTAGCAAAGAAAAGGATGCTGCTGTTGTGCTATAATGGTACTGTTGTGAGGGTGGCTGAGCGTAGAGAGTGGCGGATGACAAGTGGCGCTATACGTATGCGGGTGCGGGCACATATCCACCATATGCAGTAAGGGAATTGGGTAGGTCGAAGGTGACCCCGCGGCATTTAGTGAAAGTTTGGATCGGTGTCTGCGCGGTCGTCGACGTCATTTTGTTGTCAATTCTTCTTTTCACTGGCTCCTTTTCCGCTCTCAGATGATTGAACAAGGTCAACGACCCCGCAGGCACCGACCCAAACTTTCACTAAATGCCGCGGGGTCACCTTCGACCTACCCAATTCCCTTACTGAATAATATGGTGGATAGCAGCAGGCATTTGCGGGGGAACTCTTGTCCTCCAGACAATATCGCGTGTTGGTTTTAACTTCTTTGGCTAGGGTACCTCAAGTTCCTGCATGCAATGTTTTTGATGGTGGATGGTGACGGCTGTAGTGACGGGAGGATGGACGGCAACCCAGCACCAGCTTGAGAGATGGAACTGCCATGCCCGTAGCTTCATCCTTTTCGCCTTCTGCAACATTGCACTAAACCGGAAAAGAAGGCCGCGAAATCGATCTGGTCCCAATCATCCTCCTGCATAACCTTCAACAGTTCAGCCTCTTCAACTGACTCTTTTTGGCCAAAAAATCGAAGTGGGCCGAAGGACGGGAATGAGCCAGCCTGGTCGATTCCATCTTGTCGCAAGCCTTCAAGTATTGGACCAGAATGCGAAGAAACTCGGGGTTGTCCGCCTCGGCCACGTGGAGAAACTTCCAGACTCCGGCGGCAAGCGTGCAGAATTATGGGCCGATGGACGGGGCGAAGAAGGTGCGATCGCTTCTGTCTTCTCAGCTGACAGCCCTGATGTTCCTGGGCACTTGCTTCATGAGCTCGAGCAGCTTCCACACCACTGCCTCCTTTCCCAGAACCAGATGGACCTTTTGCAGGTTGGGAGCCTTCGTCCAGACAGCGGGGATCGCATCTTCGAGCGCGTGAATTCTCTTTCCCCATCCATAGCCATTCCACAACTGGAAACGACCATCCTGTTTATAGACAGTTTGAAAAAATCCGGGCGCTGTCTATGCGCCGCGTGCTAAGTGCGGCGCGAGCGCGTAGACAGTTGCGAAAGATTCTAAAGTGTGACCAGAAATTCTGTGACCCATTGAAATTTTTTCTCGGCCAATATGAGACGTACAGCACAGCGGTCAAAACTTCCACGGCTAACTTTTGCTCGCATTTCCAATAAAAAAAACCGCTTCCCTCTACGCCTCTTTGTCGAGAAATCGCCGATTTCCTTCACTACTAAAATCGGCGAAATCGGCGTCGACCAAATATGCAAAACTAAACTGCGCATATCGTTCGCGCAACAATAAAGTTGTCATGAAAGCTTCTTTAAGACTCTAGAACGCTAAATATGGCAATAGAAATCGCAAAGAAATGAAATTTTTCTTGTCGTGCTTCATTCGTAGAATCGGGCATTGAGGGGCGTGCAGTTTCGTGTTATGCGCAGTTTCGTTTTGCGTATTTCGTCGACGCCGATTTCAGTACTGAAGGAAATCGGCGATATCTCTACATAGAGGAGGCGTAGAGGGAAGCGGTTTTTTTATTGGAAATGCGAGCAAAAGTTGTTAGCCGTGGAAGTTTTGACCGCTGTGCTCTACGTCTCATATTGGCAGAGAAAAATTTCAATGGGTCACAGAATTTCTGGTCACACTTTAGTCCGCTTCTTTCGCAACTGTCTACGCGCGCGCGCCGCACTTAGAACGCGGCGCATAGACAGCGCCCGGATTTTTTCAAACTGTCTATAAACAGGGGGGATTTAACTATTTTCTCATGATTTCATGGAGCCGCTCTACTAAAAACGTGAGGGTACCAGAGCAGATAGTGCTTTGCAATGATAGTGCGTGAATGAATGAACGAAAGTCTTTATTGAACAAGCAGAACAGCACAATGCACTGCAGACTACAACATGTACGGATATGTGGACACATAGTACGTACAGCATATAGTACGTCAAATGTGTACGAACGTGACTTGTTCAGTACATACAAGTGACCACAGATTTTCTCATAGCAAGAAGGTATATAATATAAAAGATCCCATATCACAAAGCTCACTACTACAACTACTAAACCATAGCCATAGCCGATGCCAAACACATAGGTATACGTCCAGTTACTCTACACAGCTGGAATAAAGTACTCCAATTTCACAGCGTCGGTATCGATCCTGAATTGAGCCACATGATTGTGAATAATACCTGCCGAGAACATAACACACATATCCTCGACCGCCGCGATGTACACACAACTATCAGGGGCCTAGTCACCACGTATGTACATATTACCACGTCAACTAATGCACTGTACCTAGCTGGAGTCGGCACAGGGTCAGCTGCTGACTGGTGAAAAACTGACTGAGTGTCTTGATGTCAACTCGCACTGAGAACATTTCTTTCTTGTCCACTTCCACATCACCAGTTCCTGGAAAGAAGTGAACCCGAACTGACGAATCCATGTAAAAGAGCAAGTGTATGTACGTGTATGTCCAGTATCGTACCCTCACCTGTCTTCTCCAGAGAGCAGTTGCGCAGATTAGTGAAGTTCGAGCAATTTGGTCCCTTGTCCGTTTTAATTCGAACCTGCAGCTCTCCATCATTGTTTGCCGCCAACACCTGAAGCACATCACATACGCAGCAAACATGAATGCACACATAGCTAAGCACGGTGTAGTGTTTCCTTTGGTTCCCCACCCCCGTGGGAATGGTCTCGGGGTGGGGGGAGGTCCGGGTAGGTTAGGTTTTGGTATCTTTGTGTGGCATCTGTAAGGATACTTTTTGGGGGGTTTCCCTGGAATTTTTGGAGAATCTCTAAAAAAATTTTGGATTCCCCTATATTCCCCCCCCCCGGTTTACCCCCCTCAGACCTCTCGATTTTTGTATAGCCCCATGGGGCTATACACCCAAAAATACGGTAATCGTAATGTATCAACAACATGACATGCTCACGCATCCAAATACTAGTACGATGGCGTCAGTTGATGGTATTCAATTCATTCGGAAACTTACAACATTCGTCTTGCACAAGTTCTTCATGCTAGTGAGCAGGCGCTGCAGTGTCTTCATTGGAGGAAGTTCGAGTCATACCAAACTGCCAAGCCAATCCAACGTTTGAGAATATCCATCGTGTAAGGTGAGGGGACTCGACGTCTAAGGAATTGGCCCCTACGCAGACACTTCCCCTCTCCTACCTATACTGTCAGGAGCTTGACCCTCTGGTTGTGCAAAGGAGCAGGCTCCAGTTACTTTAGGTATAATGAAACCACTGGGCATAGGTGGCCCCCGACCACTGTGTTTTGGCTTTAGAAACACGTGATTTATGTACTAAGGCTGGTGTACAACTGTAGATGGGGACGCTGCTACAACAAGGATTTGGAGTAACAGGATGGGTAGCTCTGAAGAAAATGCCGTAAACGAAGTTGCTGTCAAATTATCCTGCATTTAGCACGGCGACAGCGAAACAGGGCGAAGCCATGGGTCCGGGGCCCCATACGAACAAATACTCGAAATCGATCAAAGATTTTCGGGACAAAAAAATTTTCCCAAAAATGACGTCATTTTCCAGAGAACCAGGCCGTTTTCAGCCAAAGAGGCCAAAAAAGGGCAAATCCAGCACCTTCAGGGGCCTATATCTCAACAACGACGTTGTGGCAGAAAGTTGCCGCCATAGTGAAACCTACCCGGAAGGATCCCCTCTTTCATCTCATACCACTGGCATACCGCTAGTTAAGGCCTAACACGATTATTGAGCCTTATCTTCTCTTTATCAAGAAATTCGCCAAGCATAAGTTAATTTTTTCTGTGATATTAGACCACCATTGGATGCGTCTCATCGAGCTGATTCCGAATATGCCACTGGTGTCTGCAAAATTTGCATTATTTATGGAGTTATGGGCCTCCAAAGTGCCCCTACTTTTCAAAAATCGCGATTTTTAGCGTTTCTAAAGTCATAAGGGGTTAAATTTTTTAACAACTATTTCTGACCTACTTTTATGCGTAGAATCCGAATATGAACTTAATTTTTCCATTTTCCCACATTAAAGGTCTTATTTTTGCCATTTTCTACTTTTTCAGACTTCAAATCGTGAAAATAAGGCCTTAAATGTGGGAAAATGAAAAAATTAAGTTCATATTCGGATTCTACACATAAAATTAGGTCAGAAAAAGTTGTTTAAAAATTTAACCCCTTATGAATTTAGAATCGATAAAAATCGCGATTTTTGAAAAGTAGGGGCACTTTGGAGGCCCATAACTCCATAAATAATGCAAATTTTGCAGACACCAGTGGCATATTCGGAATCAGCTCGATGAGACGCATCCAATGGTGGTCTAATATCACAGGAAAAATTAACTTATGCTTGGCGAATTTCTTGATAAAGAGAAGATAAGGCTCAATAATCGTGTTAGGCCTTAACTAGCGGTATGCCAGTGGTATGAGATGAAAGAGGGGATCCTTCCGGGTAGGTTTCACTATGGCGGCAACTTTCTGCCACAACGTCGTTGTTGAGATATAGGCCCCTGAAGGTGCTGGATTTGCCCTTTTTTGGCCTCTTTGGCCGAAAACGGCCTGGTTCTCTGGAAAATGACGTCATTTTTGGGAAAATTTTTTTGTCCCGAAAATCTTTG
This sequence comes from Epsilonema sp. ZAB3_2, assembly GCA_030247985.1. Classification (NCBI taxonomy): domain Eukaryota; kingdom Metazoa; phylum Nematoda; class Chromadorea; order Desmodorida; family Epsilonematidae; genus Epsilonema; species Epsilonema sp. ZAB3_2. The sequence goes on along the minus strand of JASAMW010001962.1, from coordinate 5,385 downwards.
ATCGATTTCGAGTATTTGTTCGTATGGGGCCCCGGACCCATGGCTTCGCCCTGTTTCGCTGTCGCCGTGCTAAATGCAGGATAATTTGACAGCAACTTCGTTTACGGCATTTTCTTCAGAGCTACCCATCCTGTTACTCCAAATCCTTGGCTACAATAAGCACCAAATGAACGCAGGTCTAGAGAAATTTGGGTTCCCTGCTGCATCATGTGCTGGTTTTGTTTTGTTCACCTGCATTCTTGGCACGGGAGGTTTCGCGTAATCCGACGATAATTGTTGGTCCAGCAATATAACAGGCACATGATGCGTCACAGATAGGGTGCGGGCGCCACGAGGCTAAAATTACAACAGTACTAATGTAAGTACATGTACTGTACAGTATCTACCGTAGGTGTACCTTAAAGGTGCCCAGACATGAATGAAACCTTTGCACTTTCTGATGAGGAAACAAACCCCAAAATTGAGTAGCTGGGCCCCACAAACCCCTAACAAAACGTTGTTTGCAACATTGTTTTGTGAAGATGCTGAGAAAAACCGCAGGATGCTTCACTATGAAAATCAAGAACCAGGAACATTTTCAAAATCCCGCCTTTTTCAAACACAGCCAATGTGCGTGTGACATCAACCATCAGCATATGTACGTACACCCTATGTAGGGAATAGCCCCGAAGAGGTTATGCTGATGTCTGATGCTGCACGCACATTGGCTGTGTTTGAAAAGGCGGGAATTTGAAAATGTTCCTGGTTCTTGATTTTCATAGTGAAGCATCCTGCGGTTTTTCGCAGCATCTTCACAAAACAATGTTGCAGACAACGTTTTGTTAGGGGTTTGTGGGGCCCAGCTACTCAATTTTAGGGTTTGCTTCCTCATCAGAAAGCGCAAAGGTTTCTATGTCTGGGCACCGTTAAACCATCATCATTATCATTATCATTTTTATCGTCATCACGTTCACTACTTTATGAGCACTTTTACAGCGTGTGTGTAAACCGTTTCTTCGCACTTGTAATTTCAAGTTCAAGCAAAAGCTCTTGGTTCACTGGTTACTTTTGGTAGGCGCTGGTGCAGAACAGAGCCGCACAAATGCTCATAAAAGAGAACCTTATCTACTGGAGCTCCTTTTTTCGGTGCTCATAAAGTAGTGGAGGTGACGACGATATTCGGAGTCTTTCCGAATTGAAAGGCGGGCGGGCACCCTTCCTTCATACCAGTTCCACTTCGAAGCTAAGATGTGTCGTGAATTTTTCGGTGAGTTTTATCTTGCGACTTCGAGCGCGTGCAGCGCACTTCAGCACCTGAGAGAGATCATGCGACATCACTTCGATGTAAAGTTCATCATCTTCCGCTGCCTTCAGTCGAAATTCTGAGAAAAAGTTCTCCTGCAAAAGGTCCCATTCATTAGTATATTCGCCTTGCTCCATAAGAGCGGTTGTCGCTTCGACCTCCCCGCCGAACTGAGCTGTAGTTATCACACACACGCAAAGCACGCCGAAGCAATTATCGTTTACGCAAAGTACGCCGAATTTTGAGCTGCAGGTTATGTGGATTGGAGCGCTTGCGTGCGTCGCGTCCCACACGTCCTATGGGAATAATGGTAGCACTCTGGACAATATTCTGCAATCCTGCAGCACGATTTGCGCTCAGCCTAGGTTACGTAATAGTACTTCCCTATACTAAGCTCTATGTACATACCTACGTACACAATGACGTACAGTATACGTACATACACGAACGCCGAACGGACAGGCGACAGGAGGTCTGACGACCGCCAGAGATTTGAGCACAAGAGAAGAAATTTGAAAAATTGGGCAGCCATTGCGTGAGTCGAACACGCAGCGCCGAACTGGATTACGCCCCTCTTAGCGCACGTCCCATCTAAACGCACAGCTCAATCTACTTACAAATAGGCGTAGTGTGAGTGAGTGAGTGAGTGAGTTAGTTCGTGTTCAGGAGAGAAGAGTGTTACGAAACAGAAAAGAAGCCGCGCTCCCCCAGCGTAAACTGATTCATACACCATAAGCGTGAGTGACGTGGCATACATAGTCGCATTGAGAAGATTGTTACGAAATAGAAAAGCTGCCCACTCGCGCACCGGAAAGTGATTCATACACTATAAGCGTGAGTGACGTAGCACTCAGAATAAGTCTGCTGATTGCGCAGAACGTTGAAATCTCTGTTGAACAAACCTAATCCAAAAAAACAAACCTAAACTGAACTGAACTAAAACTGTCGAAATCTCTGTTGAACTAAACTAATCAAAAAACAAACCTGAACTGAACTAAACTGTTGAACTGAACTAAACTTTACCCAAACTATTATTGTACAACTACAGTGTTGAAATCTAAACTGCTGTTGAGTAAAGTGAAAATGAGTGAAAAAACAAAAAGAGCTGAGCAGGCAGAACATCGTCGCACTGCTAGCCGACGCCGGATGCCAGCCACCCGAGCTACTGAAGAAGCAGAAGAGGCGGAAGTGCGTCGGGCTGCTGACCACCGCCGGAGGGATGCCTCTCAAGCTGCAGAGGGTGCAGAAGAGGCGGCACAGCGTCGCACTTCTGCGCGCCAACAGAGAGCTGTTGCCCGTGATAGACAGCGGCAACAGGCCTTCCAAAACGGCCGGTATGTGTTAGCAGAACCCCTGTACACAGCTGATATTGTTCATATACGAACGTAAAGTACGTACGCATTGTTTTTCTAGACGCAGACAATCTATGTACGAACATAATGTATGTAATTACATACTTAATGTTTTTTAGTCAACGCAAGGGCCTGCAGGAAACTGCAGAAGAGGCGGCACAGCGTCGCACTTCTGCGCGCCAACAGAGAGCTGTCGCCCGTGACAGACAGCGGCAACAAGCCTTCGAAAATGGCCGGTATGTGTCAGCAGAACCCCTGTACACATTGTTTTCTGACGCAGACCATTATTATGTACAAACATTTATTATGGTTCAAATTATTTTGTAAAAACGTAATGCAAAATATGTAATGCAAACATGCCTAATGTTATTTAAGTCAACTCAACGGCCTGCAGGAAACTGCTGAAGCACCAGTGCAGGTGGAACAACGTCGCGCCGCTAACCGACGCAGGATGGCTGCTGCCAGAGCTGCAGAAGGCGCAGAAGAGGCAGCAAAGCATCGCGCCGCTGCCCGACGTCGGATGGCTGCCACTAGAGCTGCCAGAGGAGCAGAAGAGGCGGAACAGCATCGCGCCGCTGCCCGACGTCTGATGGCTGCCACTAGAGCTGCCAGAGGAGCAGAAGAGGCGGATGAGCATCGCGCTGCTCACCGCCGTCTGATGGCTGCCACTAGAGTTGCCAGGGGAGCAGAAAAGGCGGATGAGCATCGCGCTGCTCACCGCCATCGGATGGCTGCCACTAGAGCTGCCAGAGGAGCAGAAGAGGCGGAACAACATCGCGCTGCTCACCGCCATCGGATGGCTGCCGCCAGAGCTGCCAGAGGAGCTGAAAAGGCGGATGAGCATCGCGCTGCTCACCGCCATCGGATGGCTGCCGCCAGAGCTGCCAGAGGACCAGAAGAGGCGGAACAGCATCGCGCTGCTCACCGCCGTGTGATGGTCGCTGCCCGTGACAGACAGCGACGACATGGTTATAAAAGCGGATGGTAAGTATACTCTATTCTGAACATTTTATTGAAAATACATAGTGTACGTACGGTACATTGTCAGACGTACTTACAGTACGTACGTATGTATGTACTGTACGTATGGTCAGAAGTTACTACTTTTATTGTATTTACAGTACGTCAAAAATGTCATCGCTTCAATACATAGTGTACATACTTATGTATGTACCCTTCTTCCACCGATATAACTCTTACCTAACCACTGATAGATACCGTAATGTTGACCAAATTATACTTTACGAATTTACTACTGTATTGTATGTATGTACAGTACTTACTACTGCACTGTCAAGAACATGTCATCGTTTCAATACATAGTGTACGTACTTATATATGTACCCTTCTTCCACCGATATAACTCTTACCTAACCCCTGATATATCATGTAGACCGATTCGTTTGCATAACTAGGGGGAAAGATCCAGACCATACCTAACTCTACCTACCACCGATAGATAATTTAGACCGATTCGTACACATAACTGGGGGACCGATCAAGACCATATTTGTCAAGTTTGATGCCAATGCGTAAAGTATGTACGTACTGCTGTATTATGTATGTTCGCACTACTGCACTGTCAAAAAATGTCATCGCTTCAATACATAGTCCACCGATGTAACTCTACCTACCATCGATAGATATGTACGTACTACTGTACTGTCAAAAAATGTCATCGCTTCATGACCATATTTTTGGGTGTATAGCCCTAATGTGTAAAGTACGTAAATACATACTACTGTAATGTCAAAAAATGTCATCGCTTCAATACGTAGTGTACATACATATGTATGTTACATATGTACCCTTCTTCCACCTATATAACTCTACCTACCACCAATAGATTATGTATGTAGACCGATTCCTATGCATAACTGGGGGAAATCTGAAATCTGATGCCAATGCGTAAAGTACGTACATAATACTGTATTACTGTACTACTACTGTACTGTACGTACTACTGTACCGTACTGTCAAAAAATGTCATCGGTTCAATACATGGTCTTAACATACGTATGTATGTACTGTATGTACCCTTCTTCCACCGATATAACTCTACCTACCTACCACCGATAGATAATGTAGACTGATTTGTACATACTTTCTGAATTTTTTAACCTGAAAATTACATCTTCGATTTTGTATCAATGTGTCATTCAAAAAGACGTCATATTTGCTCATTTTTAGTCATTCCCAAGAAGTGCTGAATGGCCTGCAGGTGGTGACCTACCACAATGTTGGATCATTATGGGAACAAGCTACTCCCTGCAAACACTGCGGTGCTTTAAAGTGGAAAGGAGAACCAGCAGGCATGTGCTGTCGCAGTGGCAAAGTGTCATTGCCATCACTGAAAGATCATCCCCAGGTTTGCGACTATACTGTACGTACACCATGAAGTACTCCATATAGAACATACTTACTGTACTTACGTTGTGCATACAATTGTACATATCATATAATTGTAAATACAATACGTACTGTAGTAGTACTACATTGATTTATGGTACACTTTCAGGAACTGTGTGCACTGTGGGAAGGCCAGGATCGAAACTCTGTGGTTTTCCGAAGGCATGTTCGTACTCTGAACAACGCCCTTGGCCTTGCCTCTCTCAAAATTCGTCGCCCTGCTGTTCCTGGCGGCCATTGGATTCCATCTGTCGCCATTCAGGGCAAAGTCTGCCTTTTCATGGGTGAATTGAAAGCTCGGCCTGGAGAGGAAACGAGTCTTTGCCCAGCTGTACATTCTGG
>JASAMW010001961.1:0-29502 GCA_030247985.1 Epsilonema sp. ZAB3_2 | reverse complement strand
TTTTCTGGCCCGCCACTTTTGTCCGTCTCTGTTCTCAAGCATGTCTTGAATTTTTCGCGCCAGATTTTGACGATTTTCTGGTCTGCACTGATTCTGTTCTCATCTTCAATCTGTGGGCCAGGGTGGGGCTCGAACTTGGATCCTTGGGATTCAAGAGTGCGCGCCTTAGACCACTCCGCCACAGAGGCATCAGCAGTAAAATACCCAAAAGTGGTATATAAAGCAAACGCTTTTTCCCTATACTTGTATGTATGCACATAATGTGCACTGCATACATACAGTGCACAGATAGATATTGTTTGCTGGGTGGGTGCACACCCACAAATCACAGGTGTACAATGGATAGAATTAGAAGAAGCATAGGTATGTTATGTATGTATCCCCTGCTTGTTAACCAGTAGGATTTTTTTATTGTCCCTGTTAACCCTTTCTGCTCATGTGAACTTTGTTGTTATCCCTAAGGTGAACAATAACAATTCAGTAATGTTAATCAAATTGAAAGTGACAATAGTGAAGAAGAAGAGGAAGGGGATGATTTCTCTAGTGTGAGCTTGTTCATCCGACATACAGTTGAATACATCCACAATGAAAGAGTAGCTCACGCGAAAACTGGGTATATATCCATAGCACATGCTGCTGAAAAACTTCCTTGGCAGCACACTGTTTGACTGCTTGCTCAAAACAATGGCAGAAAGATATTACTGGATGGAGAAAAATAATGACAGCATCAAATGAAGATAACCTCATGCAACAAATACAGGCCAAGGTGTTCAAACTTGAAGGAGAACTGGATGATGATGAAAGCGAAGAGATAAAGCAAGGAATTATTGATACAGCTTGGGATAAATACAAATTTTTAATCAGAAGAAAAGTACAACAGAATTTGGGAGAACTGGAACCATTGGTTGCTGTTAACTCTGATGATGAAGAAGATGAGGGACAGAATGAAGACATGATCATTGCTGAATGACTACATGCAAAAACCTGTACATACATATTTGTCTTGTATTGATTGTAGCCCAACATGTGTGATAATAACCTTTGTGTGCATCCAGAAACGTTTTAGAATAAAATAACAGGTTAGCCCATGGGTTAACAAAAGTTAACAGGACAAAGACACAGAAAACGCACTATGTATGTACCCTATGTTGGTCAGTATGCACTCATGCATTGCATAATAGATTCAGTTAGGTGGCACACTCCCAGTTAGCCTATTGGTTAACAAGAATTACCAGTACAAGAAAGAAACACAGAAAGTACACAATGTAGCATTTGTAATTTTGTATGCAATGCTGATTTGTGGGGGGCGCGCACCTACCCAGCAAACAATATCTATCTGTGCATGGTATGTATGCAGTGCACATTATGTGCATACATACAAGTATAGGGAAAAAGCGTTTGCTTTATATACCACTTTTGGGTATTTTACTGCTGATGCCTCTGTGGCGGAGTGGTCTAAGGCGCGCACTCTTGAATCCCAAGGATCCAAGTTCGAGCCCCACCCTGGCCCACAGATTGAAGATGAGAACAGAATCAGTGCAGACCAGAAAATCGTCAAAATCTGGCGCGAAAAATTCAAGACATGCTTGAGAACAGAGACGGACAAAAGTGGCGGGCCAGAAAATCGTCAAATTGCAGACAAAAGTGGCGGACCAGAAATCAAGCAAAGATGACAACGAACAAAGTGGCAGACCATAAATCAAGCAAAGACAATGACGAACAAAGTGGCGGACCAGAAATCAAGCAAAGACGACGACGAACAAAGTGGCGGGCCAGAAAATTGTCAAATTGCAGACAAAAGTGGCAGACCAGAAAATCGTCAAACTCAAATGGAGGACACTGAAAAAGACGCAGTATGAAAAAGCAGATTCACACACTCAAAGAACACAGCAGAAGTGATTGCACCAACACAAAGACTGTTCAGAAGCAAGACATATGCACACAAGACTCCAGTTATAAAGCCAGGTGCAAGCAGAAAGAGTCAGTGTTCATCTGTAAGCTCAGTCCCAGTAGGTTGGTCATCCACACCTGCATCTCTCTCTCAGTTACAGTAACCCAACCCACTGGCGTCAGTCTGGGCAGCCATGAACATCAGTACAACAGCTGTGCGTATATTATACGCACAGGGGACCATTCCAATTTGCAATAGGCAGCTTGGGGTCCCGAAACGAAATCGTATTGATGTTCAGGCATACCAGACTGGCGTCTCTTAGTAGTAGCGTGCTCACGCACATGCCGAGCCTTTTATAATGGGCCACATTCATCCGTATATTTATGATACTTTTTCAGGCGCTGCGTTCATCCTCTGATGACCACTCATCTTCCATCGAAGACAGTAGCGGCGATGGTGGTGACGTGCTAGTTCTATGGCGTTTGAGCGCCAAGCAGGCCAAGATCGCGTGGCTCCGGCGTATTTGGCGCGCGGAGCACGGTGGCGACGATCCCGGGGGTTCGAACCTCCCCCCGCTCGCCAGCCGGTACAACGCGTCGGCGCAACTGCTGCTGAACAAGATGCGCGGATTCCTGCAGGGCAAGGCTCTGCTCACCAGGGAAGCGGCCTTGAAGGAATTGGTGGACGAGTTTGGACCGGGTAAATACTTGCAAGAATATATGATCATTGGGCTTTAGGGGAAGAGTTGAGAACACGGTGTTATACGAAGGAGGCAATCACTGGCTCATGGTCGCACCAATTTATTGGTTGTTTGTCGAAGAATGAAATATATGCGGTAACGCGATTGGGTTGTTGATAAGAGTGATAGCGACCCCGCTGTAATTAGTGAAAGTTTGGATCGGTGTCTGCGGGGTCGTCGAGGTCATTTGTTGTCAGTTCTTCTTTTCAGTCACTCCTTTGACGCTCCCAGATGATTGAACAAGGTCGACGACCCCCCGGACACCGATCCATACTTTCACTAGTACCGCGTGGTCGCTATCGACCAACCCAATCGCGTTACCGCAACTCTCCATGTCCAAATTCCCCCGACTCTCCCCCCTTCCCTTCCCTACCTATTATTTCACTGTATACCTACTGACCATCGCTTTCTTACTGCTGCAGGTTTCCTCTCGCGTATGGCGCAGAAGACGTTGCGACTGTGGGAGTCGCTGCTGGGGGCGCTGGCGCGCGAGGAGCTCTTTCCGGCCCTGTCCGTCCTCGCCACTCTCGGTCTCATCCTCCTGGTGGGCTACGGCCTCAACTACGCTGTGGTGGCGGAAGAGAGGAGTCAGCAGATGCAGCAGAGGAACAGGGCGGCGAAGCAGCAAGCGAGAGCGGGAGCAGGAGGAGGAGGAACGGGAAGTGAGCAGCAGACGGCGACTGGCCGAGCCAGAACGTAAGAGAGGAGGGGGGGGGGGGGGGGGGGGGGGGGGTTGATGGGCGTAGTTAACACATACCCCGACCTGGCGTCATTGTTGGCAACAACTTGGTTCGTTTGTTGTCCGTTTTGTTGTCGTTCGTCAACACCCCTATAAAAACGGACAACAAAACGGACAACACCAACAAAACGGAAAACAAAACCGACAACAAATGAACAAAGTTGTTGCCAACAATGACGCCAGGTCGGAGTATGTGTTAACGTATGTACTGTGCAGTATGTCATGGTCATGTCATATGCTATGTCATGCCATATGGCCACCATATCATTCTTTTTTCCGTACCGTGCTATATGGCCACCACACAGTACCATACGATACGATACCCATGCGCCATTCGTACCGTACTGTACCATGCCGTACCATGGCATGCCATAGCTTACCATGCCATACCATGACATGCCACATACCATACCCATGCCGTTTCGTGCTGTACCATTCCCTGCTGTACCAAGTTATCTCAGTGAACCGACAGACAGACTGCAACTTATCTTTACGTGTGTACCTGCCTATTTCGCTTTGTTGTTTGTTATTATAGGAAGAGTGATCGGGCCCTGGGTCTATTGCGGGAGTTGCGAGCGGAGACGCAGTTCGGCATGCTGAGGCTGCTGCAGCCGGGACAGCGCAGTATCATCGTGCTGGTGGACGAGGAGGCCAGGGAGCAGCTGCTCACACAGTTTGCCGCCTGCGTCTGGCCCTGGAGAAAGTAAGCATACATGGAGTAGGGTAGGGTAGTGTGGGGTAAACCCGACCATGGGGGGGGGGGGGGGTAAACCCGACCATGGGGGGGGGGGGGTAAACCCGACCATGGGGGGTAAACCCGGTAATGGGGTAAACCTGACCATGGAGGGAGGGGGTAAACCCAGCCAGGGGGTAAAGCCGGAGTAGGGTACTGTGGGGTAAACCCGACCTGACCATAGGGGGGGGGGGGGGGGGGGGGTAAACCCGGCCACCTACGCTCATTGCAACTCAAATAGTTCGCCGCCTGCGTCTGGCCCTGGAGAAAGTATGGACGATATGCGGTAACGCGCGATTGGGTTGATCGATAGCGACCCCGTGGTATTTAGTGAAAGCTTGGATCGGTGTCTGCGGGGTCGTCGACCCTGTTCAATCATCTGGGAGCGGAAAAGGAGCGAGTGAAAAGAAGAACTGACGACAAATGACGTCGACGGCCCCACAGGCAACCGATCCAAAGTTTCACTACATACCGCGGGGTCGCCATCGACCAACCCAATCGCGTTACCGCAACCGTAAATAGTAGTTCGTCTACTGAGAGAGTGTGGAAGTTTCCGAAGTTGGAAGGCTTTTTGTCACAAAAAGTCCTTGTGACTTCGGAATTCTCCTATTATTTACTGTGGTTATTTGTTGCAGCAACAAGACGCTGATGTTCGGTTGGGTGCACGTGGGGAAGAATCTCGCCTGGTTTCGCCAGCTTTTAGAGCACACTCTGCCTGCTGAAGAAGGTAAGTAAGTACCTACCTACTGTACCTGTTTCTTACTTTTATACGGTACCGTCAGAGCAGGTTGTCGGGTTTGGTTCTTGTATATGCTAAAACAGCAAGTCAAAGGAGCTTGGGTGGCCGGATTTACCCCGAAGTACCCTATTCTGTTGTATATTATCACTGTATAGTATGATACTGCGGGGTAATTTGGGTCACTCAGCCTATCAATAGTTCCCAAAACTGATGTCATATCAACGTCGTGCTCCTTCGAATAGGGTGCTGTGGGGTAAACCCGGACACGGGGGTAAACCCGGCTCAGCAACCATGCGACCGATTGAGAAGGAGGCTACCAATCGATAATTGAACGCTCCTCTTTCAAATGAGCTACCGATGTTTATCATTTGCTTTGCTGCAGCGGCAAGTTTAGAAAAGCTTAGGTTCCGGGTTTACCCCATGTCCGGGTTTACTCCATAGTACCCTATATATTCCTTTGAAGATTGCACGGTTTCCTTCCTTCGCTCTTGCTACAGTTGGAGTTGCCCAAAAATGTTTTCCAGCCCTGAATTACCCCCACGCTACCCTATCGTCCTTTTCGTCTAATTTCAGGCAGCGAAGACCTTCCGACCAGTACGCAGCTCATGCTGAAACGCATCAACCCTCGACAGGTAGTCGGTACCGTTCTCTCCCTGAACGGTTGGCGTCTCTACTACTGCATGTACCATCCGAAGCACGCGCCCAGTATGGTCGGATATCGAGGGGGAAGTGGCGCGTCCACCTCCTCAGCCTCTACTGCAGTTCCTGTAAAACAGCGTCGAAGTTCTAGTCAAGGAGGGGGAGGGGTGGGCAGCTTTTTGGGCTTTAACGACGACGAGGATGCGGATGAAACGGGGGCGAATTCTTCGGAGGAGGAAGAGAGAAAAGCGAGGGAGGAGATGCGGAGGAAAAAGCAGTTTAAAACGGAGGAACTCCTGAGTGGGCTGCCGAATTGGTTGGATCGGCTTTTCGAGGGCAGCGTACGACGATATTACATACCGGAATGGCCGGAGATGAAGTGAAAGTGGTGAATGGAAGGATGGATGTGGGGTAATGTGGGATAAATCCGGACAATAACTGGTTCCGTCCGATCTATTTATTAGTTCCGGTTATGGACTACGAAATGGCTGAATACAGTACACAATCAAATGCACAGCAATACCACTACCAGTCCTAACCTAATCAGAATCACTTGGCGTTCGGTTTGAAAGAAGCTTGATGGCCGGTTTTACCCCACAGTACCCTATAGGGATAGGGAAAGGGGCAGGAAGGAATAGAAGAATGGTGCAGTATTATGCCATATTTATGAAATTATGTTCGGCTTTTGCATGTCTAGATTTCTTTATGACGCGCATGCATGCATAGTGAGAATGAACTTCTGTAACAGTTGTTTGAGTCGATGCGAAGCTTTTTCGTCCAAAAGTTTTACTGCAATTTTGCTGTAAATTTTGCTGTATTTAGAGTCTTGTTTTTTTTGCGCTTCAAAGGAACAGTCTGTTCTGTGTGCAAAAGGAGAAATAGAATGTCCATATTCTGTAATATTTTCTTGTGGTAGTGTTTATCTGTGCTACATACGTTCTTCTTTTCTATCGAAAACCGAAGAGTTCTCATAGAAGAAAGGTGCAATATTTTTATTCTTGACTTATACAGAAACTTGGTACAGTGTTGGTTGGTACATAAGTTCTGTTATGTAATATGTATTAAACGTGGAGTGACAGCTGCATTGTGCTATGTTTCTCTTTGCTGTATTTTCGTGATTATGTACAGAAGTATTGTGTTTGTGCAGTGGTAAACAGTTTTCAGTACTGTAATATTTTACGACCCCGGTGTGTCATAAAAATTTTACCGTTTTGTACGTACATAAAAGTAGGTTGTACAGTATGCGTTTTGTAGACTTTCTTGCGGTGCAATAAATTTTCCTACAATGTGACAGTTGCAGGTATTTGACAGTGAATCAAGTTCTCAACTTGTGCAATATCTGCTTTCATAATAATATTATTTTAGCCCCTGAAATTTCCTGCTTTGAATTATGCTTCACATTTTCAGACTGACATAAAAAATACTAAAATAGGATGCCTCAAGGGCAGCTGCGTGTATCGAAGAAAATTCTTTTCGCGGGTACCGGGCCGGATCTTGAGTTTGTGTCCGGTACAAAAGTTCTGTTCGATTACGAAACCCGATTGCTACCTAAGGCCAGCACAAACCAACCAAATGACCAACCGCTAACCACGATAAATTTGGAGTCGTCTAGCCTGACTGCAATCGACGATTCTCGTAAGAAATATCCGGACGGTTACGGAGCTCAAATGGAGTTGGTTTTCGGCAAGAAATTTCAGCTGCCGATATTGGGAGATTCGTAAAATACGTCACGCAAAAATGTATCCGTCGCCACCCCCTCTCCCTCCTACTTACGTCACGCTTTTTGGGCCATTATCCCTCGGGGGGAGGGGGGGGGGGGGGGGGGGTAGGTACGCTGTAGCTTGAGGCGTATTTCCACCCCATTTTTTGCGCCCCAAAATTCAGCTGCCTAAGGCGCAAATTTCTGTATTGTAGATATGAGGAAGGTGACAGGCAAAGAGGTAAATTTGGCATTTTGCGCCTCAGGTTTTTGTCGGCTACCTACCCCCCTGAATCCCCCATGCTTGTCACGGTAACGTCACATTCGCCGCAATCCCCCTCCCCCTATTTTTTGCGTGACGTACTTTATGAATCTCCCTTATGGGAAGAGTGCGTGCGAACGATGAAGAGTGGGGAAATCGCGCAATTCGACGTCGGCAAGGAACACCTGTCGAATTATCCACTGGTTTCCAAGCGATTGAGAGATATCGGCAGAGATAGAGACAGTAGCAGCTGTGGGAAGCAAAGTGGGGATGGACATGGGCATGGGGTTGGAGGTGGCTGTTTCGGGTTGGCTGCGCAAAGCGGACTGGGATATCAGCAGCTGGACGAATTGCTGCAGGAGCCAAGGGATCTGAGATTCGTTATCCACTTGCACAAGGTGTGTACAGTATGTAGGCCGTAACTTGTAAAATGCGTGAAATGGATGAGCGTTTTTCTGCAAAGGTTGCATTATTTATAGCTCATTCACTTCAAAAACCGCAAAGGCACTAGGCATGGATGCGCAGAGCGTACGCATAAGTCATTTCCTTCCAATGTGAATGACTGACCGATTCTTTCCCATTGCCATTACGTCAGTAAACCTGAGATAAACCAATGATCAATCGTTCATATACTACTGTACTTATGTAATCTTGGTACTGCAGGTGCTACAACCCGAAGAGTACGAGCCCGAATCTTGGCAGCTGGACAGCGCCGAAAGTCGACTGGCCAGTGTGGACGCTTTGCGACTGAAAGGAAATGCACTGGTCAACTGCAGCGATTACACGGCGGCCATTGGTCAGTACTCGGAAGCTCTACGTCGACTGGACACGTTGATTTTGAACGAAAAACCCGGAGAACCTGAATGGCTGGAATTGGACGTGAAAAAGCTGCCCCTCTATCTCAATCTGGCCCAGTGTCAGCTGAAGTTGGGCCTCAACTACTGTAATGCTTCGTGTATAACCCCATGGGGCTTCATGCGAGTAAAAAAATTTATGCTGCGTGCCTAAAATGGCCAAAAATGCCTTTCCACCCAAAAGTGGGAATTCAAAATCGACCATTGTGATTCGAACGTAACCCCGACTAATTTGTTCACGACTCCATCCATTGGGTTATACACGAATCATTACAGTGTATGAGGCGATCGACAGTTGTACTGAGGCCCTGAAGCGGGACATTGAGAAAATTGGTGGTGCTGAGAAGGCGTTGTACAGACGAGCCAAGGCCTACATGGCCACATGGCAATTGGATGAAGCTCAAGCGGATTTGGAAGCTTTGGCTCGATTGGAGGCGGGAAAATTCGCGAAATTGGCATCAACTGAGATGACGCGAGTGCACCGATTGAGACAGGAAAAGCAAAAGGACGACAAACAGTTCGCTAGCTCTGTCTTCAAATCCACAGCCAACGAATGAACGAATTAGACGAGAGGAAAACAGAGATGATTGCTTATCCAATTTGAGCTTAAAATTGTTTAGGCAAAGTTGAAAGCGTGCTATATCTGGTGGTCAATTTCAAATGGTACATTCCGGTTCCAGTGATATAACGCAGATCTGATCTGGTTGATTATATTATAGGCTATTGTGTCCTTGTCTAATCCATACCTGAATTGAATTCTCACGGCTTGTTTCATATTTTCTTCTCTTAGGCCTGTAATGAAATTCTAAATAATCAATAGATGGTCATGGGCTAACCCGTCTGATTTGCTTTTGCATGCATCCCGTCCCTGACGCGATTTTTTGTCACATCCTACTTCTCTCACATCGCACGCAAAACAAATATACCGATAGTTCGATGAAAGCCGCGCTTGGAAACCCCAAACGCTTTTTCCAAAAAGAAATGAAAATTCAACCACTCCGAGGAGGGCAGAATTTTATACCAACCTTAGAACGTTGGGTAAAAACCGACGCTTTCAATGGCGAAACCCCTCTTATTGCCGACTGACACATCAAATTTCCAGGTTGACGCTCAACACATGTCGTGATGTCATAGTCGCTGCGCGCCCGCGCTGACATCTTGCGAACAACAGAGAAAACAGCTACTACGCTGTAGTATAGGAAGGCGGAGCAAAGCAAAATACTTGGCAGAATTTCTATTGGTCGACCGAAAACATACGTCGTTGCGATGCGTCGACCCGCTATTGTGTGTTTTCTGCCTGCGTCTATTCATATTGATTTTGCTCGCACGCGCAAGATGGCAGTAGCGTCGCAAAGCGAATCTGACGTCGCGATAACAATGTTACGGCTCTGGGTAAACTTGGAAAATTGAGGTTGAAGTCGGGAATAAGGGGGATTTCGGAATTCTCAGCGTCGGTGTTTACCCAGAATAAAAAGGTACGTTCTGGTGAGAGCTCGTCTCTCTTCTGAACACCTTGTTTTTGGTCAAGCGTCTCGCGGGGTATCCGGAGTTGCGGTAATCAATCGAAGTTGCATTTTGTTCTTTTCGAGAAGAAATAACATCATTCGTGTAAAGTCCCCTCTACGCTCGAGAGTTGAACTTCGCCCCCCACGCGGCGAGGTGGAGAAACAGGGCTTCAGTACTGAATTACTCTTTTCATCAAGTTGGCATGCCATAGAAGCCCAATCAAGTCAAACTCCAATCATACATATACCCCAACTTTCTTCGATCTTTTCAATGGTAATGTCACCGTTAACCCATCCCCAACTGGTATGGCCAAAAATGACCATTTTTTCAGCTTTTTGACAAAAGTAGGGTATTTTGCAGGCCTCAGCGCAATATGCACAGAGCAGCAAAATGCTCTCCTTCTCAAATTCCACCACCAAGGGTCCAAGCTTCACATTGATGGTGTTAACTCATTCCCCACCACACTGGCAACCTGAGAAATTGATGAAAAACTGCCTTTTCAGATGCATTTCTACCCCAGTATGCTCCCCCAGTGCAGTCAAGCAGAGAAAATTAGAGTACCCTACCCTAGTTTTATGTGTAAATTTCAAAAATGGATGTGGCTTTTCCGTTTTCCCACATTTAAGGCCTGGTAAACCCGATTTTCATGTGTTTCGGTATCAAAACGTGCACTAAAAGCAATCATTATGAAAATCAGGTACTCTGACCTAATTTTATGCGTAGATTTCAAAAATGACCTTAGTTTTTAAATTCTTCCACTTTTAAGGCCTAACATACTCGATTTTTTACTCAGCCGATCATGAAAATGGCATAAAATCGGGTATATTAGGCCTTAAAAGTGGAAGAATTTAAAAACTAAGGTCATTTTTGAAATCTACGCATAAAATTAGGTCAGAGTACCTGATTTTCATAATGATTGCTTTTAGTGCACGTTTTGATACCGAAACACATGAAAATCGGGTTTACCAGGCCTTAAATGTGGGAAAACGGAAAAGCCACATCCATTTTTGAAGTTTACACATAAAACTAGGGTAGGGTACTCTACTTTTCTCTGCTTGACTGCACTGGGGGAGCATACTGGGAGAGCATACTGGGGTAGAAATGCATCTGAAAAGGCAGTTTTTCATCAATTTCTCAGGTTGCCAGTGTGGTGGGGAATGAGTTAACACCATCAATGCGAAGCTTGGACCCTTGGTGGTGGAATTTGAGAAGGAGAGCATTTTGCTGCTCTGTGCATATTGCGCTGAGGTCTGCAAAATACCCTACTTTTGTCAAAAAGCTGAAAAATGGCCATTTTTGGCCATACCAGTTGGGGATGGGTTAACGGTGACATCACCATTGAAAAGATCGAAGAAAGTTGGGGTATACGTATGATTGGAGTTTGACTTGATTGGGCTTCTATGGCATGCCAACTTGATGAAAAGAGTAATTCAGTACTGAAGCCCTGTTTCTCCGCCTCGCCGCGTGGGGGGCGAAGTTCAACTCTCGAGCGTAGAGGGGACTTTACCACTCGCGGGTTTGTGGTCTCAGAAGATGTGGTATCAGTATGTTATTATGTATTGTGGTATCAGAAGATGCGTTTCTCTTCTGTAAATGCTCGGAAAGCCCATTTCGAGCTACCTTCTTGTGTTCGATTACCTGGCACATCTGGCAAATTTTCCTACATTGAACTTGGCCTATTTGCAATCTCAAGCACCATGTTTTATATACTACCTTACATCAAGTACGCAGGACATGTTCAATGTAGGCCTATAGTTTATCACCACACACTCTCATGCATGTCATTTTCTTCCACCATGCAACCTGTGATCAATATTTTCCCGAATCACTCTTCTGCAGTCCTGCACGAACTTCTCATTCCGCAAGTGCGCTCCTTTCTTCCCGCTATTTCTGGCCAGCTGGCGCAAAAACTCTCGCAGCACAGCTTCCACTGCGCGCTTTCCATTCCTCAAACTGTCCCGCACAGTATCTCGCGAATTTAGCTGTCGATTGAGAGAGAGCGCGCTGTTTTTCGCGTAAGCGATGAAGCGCAGCGAATTCCGAATAAACTCGCCCGGATTTCGATGCAAGCGCAACTTCATCTTGTCTCGGATAGGCAGTAGTCTGCCGGCATCGCAGACCGGCATGGAGACCTGAAAGTTACAACTGTTATTTTACAAGGAGCGAAGCCCACGTAGTATGTACTTGGATAGTACGCAACGCACATGTAGAGGTAGGGTACTGTGGGGTAAACCCGGACACCTAGTATATCTCAGAAATCATACGACCGATTGAGACAAGTATTCTACCAATCGATTCCTTGAACTCTCCTCTTTCAAATGAGCTATCATGTTCATCATTTGCTGAAGCGGCAAATTCAGAAAAGCTTAGGTGTCCGGGTTTACCCTATAGTACCCTATAGCATATCGTGGGATTGAGGAAAGCACACAAAGTAGAGTAGGAAATGACTGGACAGTAGGAAATGTTGCTCCCGACTAAAAAGCAGCTCATTCATATACAATATTCGCTACATGCGCAAAGAATATTGGGTGGTCGCGAGCTGACCCATCTGGCCCCAACCAAACCCAGACGTCGGCCTGGGGTCAGCTGGGGGTATGTTCAGCATACCCCCACCCACCCCCTCACATAACCCCACGCAGACCCCCAGATTTTGAGAATTTGAACGATACCCCAAGCACACCCCCAAAAAATAAAATCAACATACCCCCACGCCTACCCCCAGTTTTTTTGGACCAATTTTGTATACCCCCACGCATACCCCCAGTTTTTTTGAGCAATTTTGCATACCCCACAGCCACACATACCCTCAGTTTTTTGAGTAGAAAAATAAATATGGCAATATAATGAAGAAAGACATTTTATGTCAAGTGGAAAATCAATGAAGCAACTGCTTACTGTTACTACATACTACTGTGTCTACTTTATATCTATCCTGCACATGACATATTACAGCCACTGCTAGTACTTATCGTCTTATTTTATGGACTGGTTTGTGCATCTGTCCATAAAATATCATAACAAGAACATCATACAATATACAACTAACTAAACCATAATAATACTACTAAGTGTCTTTGTTTTTACCACTACCTACTTCAGTCATCTAAAAAAAAAATTTCCAGCACTTTGAACTTTGGGGGTATGTTGACAATCTGGGGGTATGCTGTCATTTTCATCTGGGGGTATGTTGGAAATCTGGGGGTATGTAGCGATTTTTTTCTAGGGGTATGTTGGAAATTCCGGGGGTATGTTGAAAAAAAAATTTTTTTCTGGGGGTATGTGGCTGACCCCAGATTTTAGACCCGACATAACCCCAACTACATACCCCCACCCTTGATACCGTGCCGATGTCTGCAAACCTATCATCCCCGCACTACTATCACACGCCAAAATTTTACCTCCATCGTGTCCGAACAAAAATCGTGACCGCACCAGCGAATGCTACTGGATACCGACATCCGCTGATTGTCAGTCATCATATCAGGGGTGCAGGAATAGTAGGCCGCAGATTCGAAAGTGGTGGTGGTCTTCATCCGTTTCGCCTTCACCGAATACTCAGGCACGCCCCTGGTGAGCGTGTAGTAAAACTTCTTCGCAACCGCCTCATGCTCAGTAGCCAATAGGAAGTCGTCTACGTGACGCATAAGCACGGATGATGATTGGTCCCGCAGCAGTTCCGGCCAATGAGCGCGCTCCATCGAGCCCAGATACAGGTTGCACAGGAGGACGGAGAGAGCGCAGCCCTGGGGAACGCCGCGTGTTTGCAGCCACGCGCGTCCTTTCAGCGTAAGAACGTGATGCTTGATGCAATGGCAAATGGCCTCTACCACGTCAGCCAAATAGTAGAGCAGCACTGGTGAATCGGACGCGGGAACCAAGATGCTCTTGGTCGACCTGCGGCTAGCCTAAAATGGAATGGAAATTGGAATAGCGTTTGTTTACCTACATATCTGGCGTTACAAAATTCGCACCGCACAGAGTGCTGCTTGCTAATTGACAGAAACCGTAACGCGTAATTTTAGACTGCACAATTATGATAAACCGCGCCTGGAAACCCCAAGCGCTTTTTCCAAAAACTTATAAAAATTCAACCACTCCGAGGAGGGCAGAATTTTATACCAACCTTAGAACATTGGGGTTTTACATTCTCCTCTTCTCTTATTGCCTATCTAAAAATTTCAAAACGACCTAATATACCTATTATTATTATTGCCTCTAAAACCCCTCTTATTTCTGGCTGCTACATCAAATTTCCAAGTTGACGTTCAACACATGTCGTGACGTCATATTCGCTACGCGACTGCGCTGACATCTTGCGAACAACTGAGAAAACACTACTACGCTGTAGTGTGAGGAGGCGTGCGCTTCGAAAACGTTTGGCACAATTTCTATTGGTCGAACGAAAACAAACGTCGTTGCGGCGTGTCGACGCGCTACTGTGTCTTTTCTCCCTGCGTCTATTCATATTGATTTTTCTCGCACGCGCAAGATGGCAGTAGCGTCGTAAAGCGAATCTGACGTCGCGATAACAATGTTGCGGCTCTGGGTAAACTTGGAAAATTGAGGTTGAAGCCGGGAATAAGTGAGATTTCGGCATTTCAGCCGTCGGTGTTTACCCAGAATAAAAAGGTACGTTCTGGTGAGAGCTCGTCTCTCTTCTGAACACCTTGTTTTTGGTCAAGCGTCTCGCGGGGTATCCGGAGATGCGGTCTCTCAAAAAGCGTTAGCGTAATGAGATTGCGAAGCCCGTGCCCCGTATTGTAGATGTAGTGGTGTATTTTATGGGGTAAATCCGACCATAGAAAAATCCGGCCACAAAGTTTCAGGGCTGCATAACTCCGCAAACAAAGAGAATACCAATCGATTCCGTGAACTCTCGTCTCCTCTTTCAAGTGAGCTATTTGGTTCACCATTTGCTGAAAACAGGAGCTCAGGTGGCCGGGTTTACCCAACAGTACCCTACCTTTCTCATCTTCCGCTTCTCCAATCCCCGTTTCTCCAGTCCCCTTGCTCTTGCAGCAGTTCCATCTTGTTGCACAACCGGCCATGCGATCCACTTCGACTTCTTCTTATTCGTGTAGTAACCGCCAGCAGCGCCAGTTTTGCCAGCAACGCAACCGCGCACTTTGAACTTTTGCACCCAGAATGTAGTGGCGATCGGTCTCAATTGTCGCGCCATTTCACGCAAGATCTCCGCCATTTTATCCTGGTTGATGCAGTCGAAACAGGCCACCACGTCTGCCCGCACAAGGAACAACGGCCGAGGTTGCTGATTGTCCGTGGCTTTTCTCGAAATATAGTCGGTGCACCGAGAGAGAACAAATTATGCGAAGATTTCCCGAATAGTTTTGCGTGGCGTGCAAACTAAAATAGTGCTATTCGCTACTTGCGCTAAGACTGTTGGGTGGTCGCAAGGTGACTCCGCAATAGTTACTCAATCATCTGGGATGGGAGTGACTATTTCACGATATAAACCTACGCTAAATATCGCGGGTCACCTCGCAGTGACTATTTCAGCGATATAAACCTACGCTAAATATCGCGGGTCACCTCTCGACCACCCAAGTCTTAGCGCAAGTAGCGAATAAGAGCAACTTGGAAATAAAATGGAACCGGCAAAGAAAGAGGTTTCAGCTGGGGTAATTCGGACCACCGATTGTCCAAATTTCCCCCACTATCCTACTTCCCGCAATCCCACAGGGATAATTTGAACAGATGGGGTAATTCGGACGTCGATTGCCCAAATTTCCCCACTATCCTACTTCCCACAAACCCACACGTATAATTTTAACACATGGGGTAATTCGGACCAATACCGTTTGCCCAAATTCCCCCCCCCCCCCCCCCCACTATCCTACTTCCCATGACCCATAATCCCACAAACAACAACGAAAATCTCCGCATATTTCTCTCGCGGTGGACCGACTCTAATAATCCTTTCTCTCCTTTGCAGCGCAAATCGCACCCATTTTGCCTCCAGGTCTCTCCAGACCAGAGCTGCACTGCCCAGCAATTCAGGGCGTAGACTCACGGCAGCTCGCAGTACAGCTAACAGCGGAAGCAGTCTCCTGTTCCATCTGGTCACCTCGCCGCTGTCAGAAGAGTTCTGACTGCACACTACAGTCCACTAAGATGGAAGGTAACAACGGTTGACTTGAGCAAAATGCGTGCAAGGGTATGGATGGCATGCTTTGTTGTCATTTGCCCGCTAATTACGAGCTCCAAGAAAGCGGCGAGCGAGTTCGGTCCGAGTTCGGAGTGAATCCCGTTTGGTTAGGACCAAAACGAAAGTCGCTTGTGTCGTTCACACGCCTCCGAAATACACAAACTCGGCTGTTCACGCGCACTTTTTGAAAAAACGGAGCGAGTTCGGTGCTAACTCGGAGATTTTTACATGTTGCAACATAGTCAGCGCCCCGAATTCGTACCGCAATTGGGAGTGACATGTGCAGTGCACCATTTTCCGAAAATTATCTACGACTACGAGTTGAGTTGCATTATTTATTACAGGGCGCGTCAGCAAGCTCATATCCCCTTTTTGCTCACCCTTTTACTCTTAAATTCCAGTGACCTTCCAGCTTAGCGGACTGTACAGGACGGAGACCTCGACATTTGGGGATGAAGCGTAACGAAAGAGGCGGCTGGTCAGACCAGTCGCGTACCGTCACGCGTGACAGCTGACGCAGACCACATCGAGCCTTAAACTGGCCGATACCTTTCTTCGCCAGTATTTTCCAGACAGGTTTGCGATAGAAGAGTAGACGATGCCTGAATCGCTGGCTTTCCGTCACGTAAAAACAGCCCTTGATAGAGGTGACGAAGAAACGAAGTAGAAGAGGCAGGGTAATCTGGGATAAATATGGCGAAGGGAAACAACCGATATGAAAAGCCACAAATTGCGCAGGGTTGTCGCGAGCTGACCCCTCATTTTTCAGCATATTTTTTGGCGGGGGTCAGTCGACGTCGTTTAGTTATTTGGGAGCGGAAAAGCATGGACAACTGAATTGGTCGGTTATTCAGCGGTCCATGCTTTTCCGCTCAACAGAGGGCCAGCTCGCAACCATCCAGAAATTTCTAGCGCAATTCGTGGATACCATACCACCCTTCCCCAGGGCCGATTTACCCCAGACTACCCTGTAGCCACCAGACGGTCTGACGAAACAGTAGTTCTTGGGCCCTGGTGCCTTTCAGTCGTTGCAGCCATGTACACAAGGAGATGCGCAGACCTCTGGTGAGTTGGTTCAGGCTCAGCGAGTCTTTTCTGCGCAATTCTACCAGTTGTTCTGCGCAAATTGTGACAAATTCGCCCAGATTTCCAGCTCCGATGAGCTCAGAAGGGATGAGACGGAGCCAGAGCAGACGAAAAAATTTCTTCACGCCATCTACAGGCAGCCAACAGTTGACCAGATCGCTGGGAACGTAGTCTCTTAGAGGAAAGGAAAGGGTCGGTATTTATTTACGAGTTGCGGTAACGCGATTGCGTTGGTCGATAGCGACCTCGCGGTATTTAGTGAAAGTTTGGATCGGTGCCTGCGGGGTCGTCGACGTCATTTGTTGTCAGATTCTTCTTTTCACTCGCTCCTTTCCGTTCCCAGATGATTGAACAAGGTCGACGACTCCGCAGGCACTGATCCAAACTTTCACTAAAAACCGCAGCCCGGTCGCTATCGACCAACCCAATCGCGTTACCGCAACTCGTCCATAAAGTTGAAACCTTCCTTTCAGCTAACAGACTTCGCAATGGTCAACTGGTGCAGTGTTTCGAAGTCGCTCATATGCGGAAAGTGACGTTCCAACAAATGACGCAATGACAGTTTGCGTGTTCTGCGAAGAAATTTCGTGAAAACACTAGCAAGATCGCTCAATAACTCGCTCCAGCTACAACAATTATTTTCGCCACATCCGATACGTTGAATATCCGTCACTTGACGACGAATTATTGCCCTCAGTAAGCCGCTTTCAGTGATTCTGCCTTCCTCGTAGTTGCGGCTCAGTCGTTCGTGGGTGTCCGACGCATAGCATAGTCTACCCGCGTACAAACAGGCTGTTCAGTGTGACCGTTTATCATTATATACTCTTGGTAAACAGGGTCGGTGCTTACGGACTCCAAATATGGACAAAATGTTTACTATTTCACGCAAAATATTATTTAGGGACACCGGTAACCAGGAATAGGGTACTATGGGGTAAACCCGGCCATGGGAAAATCCGGCCACCTGAATTTCAGAGCTGCATATCTCAGCAACCAATGAACCGATTGAAATAAGCATAATATCAATCGATTCCTTGAACTCTCCTCTTTCGAATCAGCTATTTGGTTCATCATTTGCTGAAAGAGCAAGTTCAAAAGAGCATAGGTGACTGGGTTTACCCCATGGCCGGGAATACCCCATAGTACCTCACTAAATAGCCGATAGACTAATGGTTCATTCACATTGGAAGTAAATGCCTTCGGCGTACGCCCGGCGCATCCATGGCTGTGCATGCCTTTGCAAATGTCGAGCCATGGACAAGACGAGCGTACGCTCGGCGCATGTCTCCGATATGTGAATGAGCCATGAAACCCCTGGTAACCGGTCAAAAAATGCCTAACCCTCTGACCAATCATGGTTTTTACACTGAACAGCCTGTGTAGAGCACGGCTGGACGTCTAACAGCTTTCTTCATACCATTGGCCCAGCTCACAACACAGACGCACGCTTGGTGAGCATTCTTCTTTGACAGTAGTGGCTCACTCTTGCTGTTATTCTGCTTCCATTCTTGTCTCCGCTTACTCTTCGTTCTGTGCCGTTTCCGTTTTCCCACCGATTCTTCCATGAATTCACCGTTTCTGCCGAAGAACGCTGCGCACTGGGTTATCTGGATTGGATATCATTCGATCGATTATTGAGCTTATTGCAACTTCATTGAATTGATTTCAGATTTTTTTATTTACGAAATTTGAGATGAAGCTAAAAATTCAAATATGCGCCAAAGTTTGTGATAAGATAAATACTGCTTCTGACTGCTGCTTGTCAAATAATCTATGCAAATTTTGCAAATAGTACAGTATCCACCTAATCAATCACCGTTTTTGTACCGTACGTGATGGTCGGTGATGACATAAAAATGTTCAATGGGAAATCCAATAAATAGAAATCAATAATTGATTCGAAAAAATAAACAAATTCAAGCGAGAAGCCATGAATGAGTCAGTTGTTTGTTCTCGATCTTGTGACTGAAAAGCAGCATAAACACTTTCAGATTCTCGGAGATCAAAATGACTGACATTGACGTTTGAGGTTTGAGTTTGACGTTTGGCTTGGTAAACTTGTTTGAACACACATCGTATTTTGGGACTCTTTTCAATAACATCTCGAAAATTTGTGTATGGCCAATGCCTGCTCAAAACCAGATAAAATAAAATAAAATAACAAAAGCAAAGCCATACTTTCGGATATCCTTTTGTGCAGCAAAATTTTCGCGTTTTCAGCGTATAATTTTGAATTTCGCAGTGCTGCATCAACCAACAGGCAGTTTTCGCATCAATTTTGCTTGCCGAATATTGATTTTCTAAGAATACGTAACAAGCCAACGCTTCGCTTCTGCCTTTTGCTTGTCGCATCAGTAGTAGATAGATAATCCTACGAAATGAAGCGAAATGCTTACAACTCCTTTTCTTGCACAAGCACGTAAGTTGCGAATTTAGGCATCGGAGTGCTTTGAGTTGAAACGGCTTTTCCTTCTGAAGTCACTCTCACTACGAGAAATCTCCTGCAAGTGAACTACTGATACGATGACAGCAATAAGCTGTCTTTCTTATTCTTCCAATTCCAACAACTTACTAAAATTCAGTATTGCCTTTCCACATGCTGCTGTGACTATGGGTGCTTGGTTCAGATCTCTTCCAGTATTTTGCATAATTATTTTCACATGGCTTCCATTTTCATGCGCATTGGCTGTGGATTTGAATTGTACATCACCTACGTCGCTAGAGGAAAACTGTCTGTGCAGGCTGAAAGGTGCAGAAAATATTTCTTCTTCCACTCTTCAACTGCTTGAGGAATGCCCACAAAGCTTGTGTGCGCACGGTCAGCTAATAGTGGTGTCAAGAAGCAATAATATCAGTGGTCCAGCATTGCGATGCATATGCGACCTAGGATTCGAAGGACTTCAATGCGAACTCCGCTCCTGCAAATACGGTCATAGAAAGGAAATGGAGCCTACAGTTTGCTTCTGTGAAGATGGCTACGAGGGGCCAAATTGCGATCAACTGATCTGTGCAAACGGCGGCGTTTCAGTGACGGATGAAAACGGATGGACGAAATGCAGATGTGACGCCGCGAAATTTAGCGGTCGAAGGTGCGAAATTGCGATTCCCAACTGCGGCCGGCATGGCAAAGTTGTCTGGGTGGAGACGTCGGACTTTGTTCGCAATGGTCTGGTCACGGTCGGACCGGCATCTGCTCAGCTGATGTGCCACTGCGATTCTGGATGGACGGGGGATTTGTGCCGGCAGCGGCAGATTTGCTTCCATGGCACGCAAACTGCGGACAAACGGTAGGGTTGGAGATGAAAAACTCAATCTTTTATGCACTTTCGATCTGAGGTTGCGCGGAAAATTTTCTGGGCGGTCGCAAGCTGACCCCTCTTTTATCGGTACATGGTAGTTTTACTGTATGCACATTGATTTTCAGTACAATTTGTGATGATCGATGTCGGCGGGTACTGGCGGGACTCACCGATAAGAAATTGCACTTAAAAATCAATGTACAATTAAAAAGGGGCGATGCTCTTTTGCGCTCACGACTAAGCTCAGAAATTTTCAGCGCAACACTATGGTCATAAATTAGAGACCAGTGGAGAAGTGCTCCTAAGGAGCACGAAAGAAGTGAGCGAGAGGCTCACTAGCCTGCAGATGCTTATGGGGTTGACGGCACAGAAACCAGAAGGTTCCAACCGCCCATCGCTGCTGAAACTTGCTACCCCTCCAAGTTGACAGCCTCTCGCACAATCTGCTGCCGTCCGAATCGTGCGGGCATACTTTTGCCCATTCCCAAATCATGGCAAACAAAACTCTTCAATGACCTTTGTTGCCTCTCGCCTGCTTCTGTACATGCCTGCATCCATGCAGTGTTATGAAATAAATATGTGCATATGTATTGTAATATTCTTTTCTCGCATGTGCATTCGCATGTAGTACATACCCATTCAATAATGGCTTCCAATATGACCAGCCGTATCACACGTTTCTTGCCAAATAGAAGGTGAGAGGTCCACCTGGGTTCCGATTTTCTCATTCAAAATATCGGCTTTGGAATCAAGAAGTAAATACTTTGCTGTTGTTCAGGATCAACAGGAAAAGCGATAAGACATGCGGTCTTTACTGGAATGTATGTAA
The DNA here is from genome assembly GCA_030247985.1 of Epsilonema sp. ZAB3_2. Classification (NCBI taxonomy): domain Eukaryota; kingdom Metazoa; phylum Nematoda; class Chromadorea; order Desmodorida; family Epsilonematidae; genus Epsilonema; species Epsilonema sp. ZAB3_2. Next base: position 8,321 of record JASAMW010001961.1, on the reverse strand, counting down.
GTGTATGTATGTTCTACTTTTGAGGAAACATTTACATTTTTTGTCTTTGAACTATGCTCAGAGGATTTTTGTCGCATCATATTATGTACCAGCATGTACATGTTTACATACATACATCTTGATAACATTATGGTTTTGATCCTGCGTTTTGCATGCGATCAGGCATACAGAAGCAGGCGAGAGGCAACAAAAGGTCATTGAAGAGTTTTGTTTGCCAGTGATTGGGGCAATGGGCAAGACGTATGCCCGCACCATTCCGACGGCAGCAGATTGTGCGAGAGGCTGTCAATGGCTTGGAGGGGTCGCGAATTTCAGCAGCGATGGGCGGTTGGAACCCTCTGGTTTCTTGCGCCGTCAACCCCATCGTAAGCATCTGCAGGCTAGTCAGCCTCTCGCTCACTTCTTTCGTGCTCCTTAGGAGCACTTCTCCACTGGTTCCTGCCACGTCTACTTGAAATGTGAGAAGTATATAGGATACAAGCATGTAAAAATTGTTCCCAGTCGATTTAAGAAAGGTTTTCTGTAGAGGTTGCATAGTACGTGGAAGGGGGGTACTTTTTGTAAATCGAGATAATATGCCTATCGGATTCCCCATCAAAAACTGCATATGTAGATGAAGTTTTAGGAAAAAATTTGTTCAGGCATCATCGAGATATTCATGGGTAAAGGTGGGCAGGTCGCATTTTTGCCGTTTTTCAACGTTTTTAGCTATATTTCAGCAACCGAAGGGCTTAGAGGGCTACAATTTGGTACACACATACATCCCCTAGGGACCCAAGTCTGGACCAATTTTGAGCCCAATCGGCCACCTGTGTGGCGAGATATAGCGTCACAAAGTGCATTTCTGTATATTTTGTACCTGTTGCAAATTTAGTTTTTTGAATACCATGGCACGAATACATGCCCTGCACGGGTAAAATTTTGACAGCAAGTAAGAAGGGTTAGGCCTAAAAACTTTAGTACTCCGCAAAAAATCTCTATAATTGGAATTGGGACTACAGTCCTCTCAAATAGTGAAAAATACAGCAAAAATTTTCCCGCCTTTTTTATTTTTTCAAGATAAATGAGCAATACCACTGAAACTTTTTCCTCGTAAGTAGCCTATCTTATGTAGAATTTGATGTAGATTTCAAAAATAAAATTGATTTTCCCAAAAAATTTAACCCCTAGCATATAATTTTGCAAAAGTAGTATAATTTTGTGAATTTTGGGTAAGGGTTAAATTTTTTTGGGAAAAACAATTTTATTTTTGAAATCTACATCAAATTCTACATAAGATAGGCTACTTACGAGGAAAAAGTATTCAGTGGTATTGCTCATTTATCTTGAAAAAAAAAAAAGGCGGGAAAATTTTTGCTGTATTTTTTACTATTCTAGAGGACTGTAGTCCCAATTCCAATTATAGAGATTTTTTGCGGTAGTACTAAAGTTTTTAGGCCTAACCCTTCTCTACTTGCTGTCAAAATTTTACCCCGTGCAGGGCATGTATTCGCGCCATAGTATCTCAAAAAAGCTAAATTTGCAACAGGTGCAAAATATACAGAAATGCACTTTGTGACGCTATATCTCGCCACACAGGTGGCCGATTGGGCTCAAAATTGGTCCAGACTTGGGTCCCTATGGGATCTTTCCGCATGCCGAATTGTAGCCCTCTAAGCCCTGCGGTTGCTGAAATATGGCTAAAAACGTTGAAAAACGGCAAAAATGCGACCTGCCCACCTTGACCCATCAATATCTCGATGATGTCTAAACAAATTTTTTTCCTAAACTTTCATCAACATATGCAGTTTTTGATGGGGAATCCGATAGGCATATTATCTCGATTCACAAAAAGTACCCCCCTTCCGCCTATACTACAGGCTACTCTCAATCCTTACAGAAAACGTCTCTTAAATACATGCATACAAATCTTTTAAAAAACTGAGCTCGAGTTGACGAGATGTGCTAGCGGAACCTTGAGATACATTTTACGTACATTAGGGGATATACCTACGTGGGCATTTTTATGTTTTTGAGAGCCTTATGTGAATGTGCATAACAAATAAGCGTTTATTCAGGTCGTAAATTGACATGAATACAACAAGCGCCGAATGGCTACATTAAAGCAGGCATTTTACAGCACTGTATACATAATGAATAAATAACATATACGGTAATAGTATGAATGGAGCAATTACGGTAGAACACGGCAAGTACAGCAGGAACACTCTGAAACCTGTACACACGAGCATGTTCAGCGATGTCGAATGTGTCCAGAGAAGTGACAAAGGAAGTTCGCGAGTTACTTGAGACAATATTTTCCGGCAGCAAGTTCCACAAAGGGACAACACGATGCCAAAACATTGATTGTTGCAAACAATTATTGGGATATGGCACAATAAGCCGTAGAGGTGATGACCGCGATTTAGCGCGCCCTACGAAAGAACCTTGATTCTCATCCACTCTCAACACGCCCCGTAAAAACACAATAGCACAAAGAAAGATCAGCTCTATTATACGACGCACCTCTAAACTGTGAATACCTAGGTGAGCACATCGCAACTGGTAGTTAGGCTTTAGACACCATGGCACCTTAAGAAAACAGGCAGAAGTGTAATATGATTGTACACGCTCAATCAACCGGATATCAAATTGATACCTCAAAGTTGGCTCCTATACAACAGTTGCAAACTCTAACAGTGGCCGTACGTACTGTATGTATAATATGCACGCATAAGAATTTCGGCGTTGTTAGTACTGAAAGCTTTGACGGAATGCGACACCATATGCTTTTGCTGATATAATAGAACAATGCTGAGTAAAAGAAAAGCTAGAAGACATGATAACGCCTAAATCCCTACATGAGGACACAAACAAATGCATTACAAATCTTTGAAAAACCGAGCTCGAGTTGACGAAAACTGCGACCAGAAGATCTTAGCACTTTACATGGACCATTTTTATGTTTTTGAGAGGAGATTGAGTCTGTCAATGTGCATAACCATGCAATGCAATTCTTTCAGGCTTTACATGATAGTTTCGGAGCCAGCTTTGAGGCTTCTGCTTTAGCTGTTCAACGTGACAAAATAAAAGTGATCTGTCATAATGTAAATAAAGAACAACCCTTCCTCGAGCATGAACACGAAACCGGAGTGCAAAAGCTGGAGTATTCGTAGGATAATGGCATATCAAAGAACACCATAAAAACCTGCGATTTGGGTGTTCCGAAGGAACCGCTGGGTATTTTTCAACACCAGGCATACCGTTGAACGCGTCTTTATGAGAGGAATCGATCAGTACCTATGTCGCCTCTCTGACGTCGCCTCTACACCAAGTTATCATTAAAAAACCTGTTTGAAAAAGTTAGCGTTTCAATCAGGAATAGCGCTACAAATAAATCGTTTTTACTAGGCGCTATATGGCGCGTCAAAGAGTATCGTGTAACAAACTATCCATCTGTATCTCTATCTCCTCTGAACTCGCTTTCATTGGCTTAGGAGAGAGCTTGATCTGATTTATACAGGTTGTCCATGCACATGTATTTAAACGACCGCAAACAAGCGACCAGAGTGTGGCGCGCGGGCTGGAGCGGAAACAGCGAACTGAAACGAAGAAGATGGATCAAAACAACTGGAGGTCGAATTTTACCGAGTAAGAAGTCCGTCGCCACGCATACACGCAGTAGTCTCAGGATGTGCTGGCAACCCCGAGGAGTCTCCAGCTCAGAGAACTACTGTGTGAGACCTTAAAAATAAACCGAGCTCGAGTTGACAAGATGCGTTAGTGGAACTTCGAGATACATCATAATTACACGGGACATTCGTTTTTGAGTGGAATTTAGCCTATGTGAATTTGACTAGACTATGTGAATCAGTGTATGAGTGAGGAGTGGTGCCTAGTAACAAATGCAGTAAATAAGGAGACCTTGTCAAGATGAATTGAATGGTATACCCGTATTCACCTATGCATAGCCCCATGGGGGTCATGAAAATTTGAGAGGTCCTATATTGGGCTATGCATAGGGGGGGGGGGGCCATGCATAGGGGGGGGGGGATATGCATAGGACATTTTTTATGTTCTTGAGAGGTGCGCAGAGGCATATTTTTTAGGTCAAAAGCACGTGTTTTGAGGCATAATTGAGGTCAAAACAGAGTGTATTCTAGCACATACACCCCCAAGCATACTTATAGGCACCTTAGCTTGGTGCTGGGGAGGTGGCTATGGGTAAGCTGATGACCAGCTTATGTAGCTAGGTTCAGGTACCTGTACAGTACATATGGGGCTTATGCATAGGGGGGGGGGGGGGCTATGCATAAGGCATTTTTTTATGTTCTGCCAATATGGGGCTATGCATAGGGGGGGGGGCTATGCATAGGGGGGGGCTATGCACAGGTAAATACGGTATCACGTGACTACATTTAGCCATTTTTTGTTTTATTTTGTGTTTATGTAAATACATTTGAACCATGTGAATCAGGCATATTGGATACAAGCATGTAGAAATTATTTCAACTCGATAGTTCTGTGCAAAGATGAATTCGAATGAGATATATCACATGCCTACAAATCGCCAAACTGAAGAAAATAACACCTTTTTGCGACTTTCATCAATGTGAATGCATTTTTTACTATGTGAATCAGGCATGAGCATGTCACAGTGGGCAGCTGATTTATACATCTTTTGAAGATGAATCCACAATGGTATCCCATATGCCTATATTTACCGTATTTACTGGGTGCATAGCCCCATGGGGGTATGGAAAAATTCGAGAGGTCCCATGGGCAGCATAGGGGGGGGGGGTTATGCATTGGGGGGTTATGCATGGGGCATTTTTTTATGTTTTCTTGAGAGGTGCGCAGAGGCATATTCTTTAGGTCAAAAGCCACGTGTTCTCAGGGCATAATTGAAATCAAAGATGAATGCTACTTAGCAGAGTACACACCCATAGAAGGCTTATAGGCATCTTGAGCTTCGGTGTGAGAGTGGCTATGGGTACTATATTACCAGCTTACATAGGTTCAGGTACCTGTACAGTACATAGTGGGGGTATGCATAGGGGGGGTTATGCATTGGGCATTTTTTTTATGTTTTGCTAATATGGGGTATGCATTGGGGGGGGGGGGGTTATGCATTGGGGGGGGGGGGGGTTATCTACTGGTAAATACGGTAGCTAATTTTTGTTTTGTTTTATATGTATGTATGTGAATAACTAAAAGCTATGTGAATCAGGCATATTGGAAAGGAGCATGTAGAAATTGTTTCAATAGATAGATCTTGCTTAGACGAATCGAATGGTATGTCACAAGCCTACAAGTCATCAACTTTGGAAAAAATAGCACCTTTTTGCGACTTTCGCCTATGTGAATGCATTTTTTACTACGATGAATCAGGCATGAGCCTGTCGCAGTGGCCAGCGATCGATAGATCTTTTGAAGACGAATCGAATGGTATGCTATATGTGGCCTCTAAAGTGCGGCACGCACTCATTTAGCTGTCTGTCGCACTCCTTAAGTATTGCTAAAACCAAACATAAAAACAGCCAACTTTGACAGCTCATAACTCGAGAACCAAAGCGAAGTTTAAAAATCTAAAAAAATTCGTATCGAGAGTAGAGTGAGATCTATCTTTTGGTATACCGACCAGTCAGATCTGAAAAAAATCCAGGGAGGAGTATGCGTTGGAACTTTGCAACTATTTTTACCACAAAATCGCAATTTTAAGGGTGTCAGAGGCCTTAAACGAAAAGTGCTCGGACCACTTTGCCAAGATCTTTACATTTCCCATCTTTTAAAAAAAAACCGAGCTCGATCCCTCGACTCGTTGAAAAGTTATGGAGGTCACAAATTTTCAGTATATAAGCTGTCCTCATCTTTCAAAAATAGGTTTTCGCCTGTAGCGCCCTAACCAGTGGGCCGATCGAGCTGAAATTTTGCCAGCAGATACGTACCCATAGGGGGCATCTTCTTGTAAAATTTCAGCTCAATCCGCCTCTTGGCTCGGGAGTTATGAGCAAATGTGTGTTTTCATTTCCGTCACTCCTATTTACACATGACTAAGTAAGGTGGGACGCGGCGGAGCTTCGTTCGTGAGCCTCTCGAGGTTCCGCTATCGCGTCTACCTTGATGGACCGACACTCTCGGTCTCGGTCTCACCTACAAATCTACAATAGCGACCGCGACGTGCCTCGTACCTCGAGCCTGTTTTGTACTGGGTCCGGGGGCAGGACGTATTGGAGTGCCGAAACACACAAAACTCTTGTCTATGCTTTTCTCAATTTGAAATACTCAATAGTGAGCTTCGGTGAAACGAAGTGAAGCAACAATTTCGTTTTACCACGTAACCTTTTGACATTTTGTTTCAGCTGCGTCTGTGATCCGCAGTGGACCGGCGCGCAATGCGACGCGCCAATCTGCGAGCACGGTCGTCTGATCCTGCAGAGCTGCGCTTGCGACTTCGGTTGGACCGGGCGATTCTGCCATCGCTGTCTCTGGGGCAGGCGCACAGAGGAGAGCAACGGGCAGTGCATCCAGTTCCAACTGCCCCCAGCTCCTCCAGTGGGAGCCGAGATGAGGAATCATGCTGGAGAACAGGAGATGCACCTGTCCTGGACCGGATTCTGGATGCTGCTCTTGGGATTCAGCGCTTTATGTATGTACGAACGAGCATAATTGCAGCGGCGGTTACTTATTCAAGCGTAATATACAGGGTGTCTATTTGGATATGACATATGTCGCTTGGGGTCATAACTTCTTATTTTGGCATATTCTTGGGTATTTGAAAAAATTTCAGCGTTTTACATAACTCTTGTGGTTCCCTAGTTATGCCCCCAAACGACCTTTTATATCCAAAAGGGACACCCTTACCCTTTATTAGGGTAATGTGGGGTAAATTCGACTGGAAACCTGGTTAGGTAGTGCACAGGACAGGATGGCTGCGTGTGCGTGCGTATACTCACTACTCACTCACTCAGTTGCTTTGGGCTGGACAACCAAATCAACCTTTCGAGCCTATGGACAGCAATGTCTGGTTCATTTTATCCAACTTTACCCACACTACCGTAACCCTACAGTACTAGCCAAGCTTATTCCTTTTGTTTGGCTTGGAAAGCCCGGTTTTTATGATTGTTTTTTGCATTTTTTTCAGTTCTTATCGTCGGATGCTGGATCGAGCCGCGAGAGCATTTGGCTGTTTGCTTTCCCTCGCTCAAGCTTTCCAAAGCTACTTCAGCAACAGACCAAGAGACGCAGTTTAAGGGCTCTGCAACCGACCACGACCAGCTCCTACAAGTTGCTCAGCCGGAACAAGACGCTATGCAGCTGCAGACAAGTGCTCCGATGGCGTCCAACGTTGTCGTGGTTCACGACAGTGGGGGAGTGCAAAAAGTTGTTGTTAATGTGCTTCCTCAACAACCAAAACATATCGCAAACAAAAACAGCAACTCAAAAACAGCTCAGGAATCCGCATCGACGGTGCAAAAGAAGTTGGTCAATTTTGGTGGCGGTGATAAGAAGAGCGGTGAACAGAAAATCTACTTCAGTCTTCCCCAACGCGAGCATACTGCAGACTTGGAAAGAACAAGAAAAGAGCTGGAGGATAATGGCTGCGAATGCCATCGACCACCTCCTGTACAAACTGCGACAACTGATAAGCTCAGCATCAGTAGAAGTGTTACGATAGAATTTATTGATGCATGATGATATGAACGAACAATTCATGATTAGGTCTAAATTATCATTCCTGAAAATATTGATGTTAGGCGTCACCTACCGCAAAATTTTGGAGGTTCTTTTCTTGTCATACTGAACGTAATACAATACAGACAAAAACTAAAATCCATACAAAGAGTACCGTACCACCGTGTGGGTATGTATGTAGTGCGTGTGGGGCAGTGATGTCAGAGTAAAGATTTGAGTTACTTTACTCGAGTTACTCGGCTGATTTTGGGCTGAGTTACTTTACTTTACTTTACTCGGTGCAAAATTCCCTTACTCGACTTTACTTTTACTCAGTCATAATGACAGGTTACTCGAGTAAATTTGCCACTCGCCATGTAAGTAAAATTTTTACTCGAGTAAAATGTCCACGTCCTCTCAGTACTTACTCGAGTAAATTTACTCAAGTAAACACATGCATAGCCGTACATTCAAGCATAAAATGCATACACGAACGGCAAGCCCCAAGAATCCAAGCGATCAGAATGGCAAAAGTTCACTGCAAATTTATGCGACTCCAACAGCATCTGATGCCCAATTGCATTGGAACGCCAGTTTTTGACATAATGGATGATGTGGCAAGCCGGTATTGCAATTTATTACAGGTCATGGTATGTATAAATTTTTCT